>PVJA010053873.1:0-11806 GCA_004027025.1 Myocastor coypus
GAAGGGAGGGGAGGGGAGGGGAGGGGGACAGGGAGAGATCATTTAAGATTTGGTTATTTTTGTTTGCTTCCTTGTTTCCCAGAGGACTGGAGTTAAAGGTAGCTGCACTAAATTCTGCCAGAACATAAGTTTAAGAGAAAATGTATTTTCCCTCCAACACCTGCAACCAGAACCTCCTCACACTACAAGATCTAAAACCAGTGCTGAGCCTGGGAATTGGGGAGCAGCAAATATGCTTTACCCAGCATTGAAGGTACAACACAGTTTACCATTAGGAATCACCCCCCCAAACCCAAAAAGGAAAAACCTTAAATGAAAGCTTCTCTCTAGGCATACAGCTCTGTCACAGAGTCTGCTTAGTAAAAACAAACTAAGCAGCACCCAAAAAAAGGTTTTAAATCTTCCGTACTCAGGTGGAACTTAAACCTCTCACTCATTCCAACGCAGGATTGTGAAACTGAATTTTCAGATATGTAGACAGCATAAAATATTAAGCATTCAAAGGATTCTCTGACTCTCAGACAGTGGAAAATTCTCAGGACTGAGTGGAGTAGGAAGAGCGGCCACCCACCACTTCACATTGCAATGCATGGTGTGGTCCCAGTTGGCTGAGATGCTCCATAGCAGGAATGAAGGGACAGCAGGTCTGATGGGGGCAATGATTTTGATGTCTCTTTCCAGCAATCCTCCAAGACCAGCTGGGCTAGGGGCTGTACACAGCTCATTCTGCAAAGAACGAAGTGGACATGGTATACAGGCTGACACATTCAGCTTGGTTCTTTAAACTGCAGACATTTGACAGTCCATTCTTAGAAATAAGCTTGAATAATGCTCCCTCTAGGTCCACAGTATTCACTGCTGTGAGCAACAGCTGCCTGGACCCCAGGGCAGGCCTTGCTGTCCTAAATAGATATGCAATCAGCACCCTGGAGAGGAGCGCAGCTGTCTCAGATGGAACACTTTTCCTGGGCCAGGCCCTATTCCCTTAGCAAGCCTGATTGGTGCTTTTTGCACTGACAGCAGTAGGGACTTTAATCTCTTAACTGCCTGTTCCCTTTATAAAATTTCCCACCATTTTTGTGTTGCTGAAGGGTAAAAGTGCACCTCTGGAATAAGGATCTGGGCTGAGGGTGTGGCTCGGGTAGGGCACTTGTCCAATATGCACAAGGCCCGGGTTGGATCACCAACAGGAAAGAAAAAACGGTCTTCAGACTATTGACCAAACCTTCCTTCAATAAACACAGGCAGATTACATTATCAAGGGCTGCTCCTCTGCATCAACTCAAGCAGAGCTGAACTCCTGTGATACACTCCCTGCCACCTGCAAAGATTTACCATCCAGCCCTACAGGAATATTTGCTGATTTCTGGCTCAATGTTAATAAACCTTTCAATAGGCAAAGAAAGACTATCAAGGTAAAAAGTCAACACAAATTCCAAGAATGTAGCGTGGCACCATGGTGGAATACTTGCCTTGCCTGTAAGACCAGGGGCTGTAGCCCCCATGGCAGTCACACACACTTAGAGGTTTCTTAAAGGACAAAGGCAGTAATCAAGCTTCAATGCAATTCACCTGTCTTCTCTGGAGAAGGCGAACAGGCTGCCTGGACTAAAGAGTACAGCACTAGAGAATCGCAATGATCAGAAAGGAGCCTTAGGATGAAAAATGTGCAGAGTCCTAGAAAGGGAGGGCAGAGGCCTTTGTGATGGGGATAGGGGACACAGGGACCAAACGAGGACATGGAGGGGGCACAAAGCTCATGTGCACTTCTAAGCACAGATACAGGGAGGACCCAGGACAGACATTGGGGGGGGGGGGGCTGGCAGAGTAGTCAGACGCAAGGAGCAGGCAGGCAGTTAGCAGAACCTACTTTCCAATTACCACCCCAGCTGCCCACCGGAGGCCTTGCTCAGGGAGCAACACTATACCCCTGACCAGAGCCCATGTCAGGCCAGTCAGGATACTCCAGGCATGGCAGCTTGCCAGGGTCCCTTTTCCTCTTGTTGCTTGAAGGGCACCAAATGGACATGTGGCCTGCAAGAATACAAACTGCTTCTCAGCTTCTGCTGCTGTGTGTGACCATACGACCTCATGTTAAAATCTTAGAAAACTTGCAGACACCAGACCAGGCAGCAGGTGGCCACGTCTCCCTGGCCTTTCCCCTTCTGCTACAATGGAACACAAACATGGCAGCAGAAGATGGGACCTCCACCTCTGCCCTTAGGGTGGCATGCCAAGTTCAACAGTGACCAAAGCAGACACCCAGGCCTGTGCCTGAGCAGCCACACCCTGTGGCTTACCAGACTTCTGTGCCTTAGGCAGAAGTCTAAACCACTTGTGCGGGGAGATGGCTCAGCGGTCTAAAGTGCATGCCTAGACAACCACAGGGACTGAAGTCCGATTGCCAGCACTACATGCTGCCGCCAGCCCCACCCCCAGGGCAGGCTGAGCCAGCCATAAAAAAGAAAGAACACTTTTGTCCCTCGTGGACCAAGCTGTATTTTTCATCCCCCACTATTAACACCACACCAGTGCCAACTAGGAAATTCCTAGAGAAACAGGTGCTCAGAAAAGAGGCGTGCTGGGAGTGTGGCTACATGTACAGTGTTTGCTTAGACAAGGGCCAGCCCTTGGCACTGCAAAAAAAGGAAAAGGACAGGACAGTGGTTACATCACAGAGACCTCTATGCTATATGCTCTTCAAATACCTGCATTTGACTGATCGAGCAAGACTTGTCTCATAAAACAAATACCCGAATTCTTTTTAAATATATTTAACAATTTGGTCTAAAGGAGAATCCATAGAACTATTTTTTCTTTTTCTTTTTTTGTGAGACTGGGGTTCGAACTGATGACCTTACACTTGCCAGGCAAGCACTTGTGCCATGGAGCTATCTCCCCAGCCCCTAATCATAGAACTATTTTAAAGCCATTCAGAACCCTTGAAAAAAAGGGGCAAAGTAGTATAGCTGATCACTTTTCCCTCGAAAGTGGGGACTGAACATAGGATCTCAGCACAGCAGGCCAGTGCCCTCTGATCTACACCCCTGGCCATTTTTTATTTTAAAAAGGTCCTTGTAAACTGACCAGACCTCATATTTGTAATCCTCCTGCCCTAGCTTCCTGAGTAGCTGAGATTACAGTGTGCACTTCTGAATGTTTTTGATATCATTCAACACATGGATCCAACATCAAAATATGGCTATATTCAAAATTAACACATCATATCCAGTTTCTTCATTCTTGAGAAAACATCAAAGAAAAATCCCAACTGAAAAAGTGCGCTGCTTTTAGTTAAATCCCAATACCTTTCTTAGGCAAAGAGCAATATGGCTGCATAGCAGTATGTCTCCACCAGTTCAGGAATACCTTGTGTTAAAAATTCTTAAATGTCACTTAACTACAGCAAAAGAAAAGGTTTAAACTCTAAGTGAGCTCAATTGTCCCTGAGACTTCAAACTTCGGCCATATAGCAAGCTCAAGTGTCTTCAGGTTCATAGTCCCAAGCATTATGCAGGTCAACAGTGACTGCAGAGCCATCGCTGCTCAAACACACCGAGTCGGCAAGAAGGGAGCGCACCCTCGCTTCATCCACAGGCAAACGGTGCAGTCTGGGATAGGCGAGGAGTCTCTGCAGGGGTATGAAAAATTGGTTCCCTTCACAGAAGGGTTTTGGGGAGTTCTCTATCCTAGCTTTCTCAGCTTCTGTGAAGATAGTCCCCGACATCAGGCTTGGAGCCACAGATGGGTTCTTTGGCCCAGTGCCCGGTTCCCTCTTCTCTTCTCGAAGCTTTCGCAGGTGTCCCAGTCTCAAGCGCTCCACTTGTAACAACACTTCCCCGACCAGTTCGAACTTGAGCACCCTTTCCTGCTGTAAACTTGGGTAGGAGACTGTATAAACCTGAGGGGCAGGAAACAAAGCACAGAACAGAGGACACAATGCAGAGCCGTCACTAGTCTGTCACATAAGAATTAACTACAGCTCTCACTGGATTGTGTCAGAGTCAAAACCTCACTGTGAATGCCCCAGTTATAATCTACTCGGACACTGACATTAACTACCTGGCTTATTTTCCAATCTAACAGTCAGAGCCTCCTAGCCAGGCTTATACCAATGCATATTCACCCACCATGTCTACTTTTTACTGCATTAAGTCCACTAGTTAGGAACATTCAATGTGTGAACTTTCACAGATATGAACAGACCTCAGACAACATTCCTAGACGTGTACAAATCACAGGAGTGATTAAAATTACCATTTTAAGGTAACATTAATGGTAAAAATAATTTCTTTATAGTATTTTTGTGGGGGCTTGGCTTTTTTATGCTTTACATTGTGTATTTGTGTCAAGGGTGTACAAGACTCACTTTGTTGGACCTGAAGATGAATCTGACTCACATTCTCTCAGAAGAGAATTTGTTAATAAGTTGGGAGCTTACTCTACAGAGAAGAGGGTGAAAAAGTAGTTCAATCAGGGTGTGCTGACACATGGCCATGGTCCCCAAGCTGCTGGGAAGGCTGAGGTGAGAGGATCTCAACCCATTTCATCCACTCTGGGTGACAAAGTGAAACTTTGAAGAAAATGGAGGGGAAAGGAGGGGAAGGAAGAGAAAATGGCTTGGCTAAAAGGCAAAGTTTGTTTCTTCTGGATGCTTTGCTTTTCATGTTTGTGCACACAGGCGCAGGCACACTCAAAGGATCAGGCATACTCAGCTGTATCAATGAGCCACATGCTCGACCCTTTTTATTTTGAGACAGTCTCACTAAGTGGCCAGGGTGGCCTTCAACGTGTCACCCTCCTGCCTCAAGCATCCTGAAGAACTGAGAGGACAGGTCTGCACCACCGGGTCCAACCTGGCTCCTTTCTTTTTTTTTTTTTTTTTTAAACTGACCACCTACAGAGATTACACATGCTATTGCTGAAGTTTTGCTTGGAAGTATTCCAAGATTGTTCTTGTTAATGGGCCTTGGAAAATGCCCAGGCCCAGCAGTCTCAAAGGCTGCAGTAGACCTACTCTACCAGGAGTCGTGAGGCCCATCAGGCCTGTCAGGCTAAGACTCCAAATAAGGAAATTCATGCTGGTCTCTACTTTGGGTACTCTTATAAGAAAATAAACAATGCTGGCCATCCCAAGAAATGTACTTCTTGCCCTAGGCACCACCTCACCAACAATACCCACAGCTTTATAAACATGCCGGTGGTGCTGCTCCAGAACACAGGGCCCGGCTGCCTCTTCACTGTTTTTCCGGAAGATGCCTATCTGGGTGCAGAATCCAACATGCTCAGCACCAGCAGGTGGCTTGCCCACACCTGTAAACTCCACAGAGTAATTGTAGCAATTTGCCACTCCTAAAGCCCTGGAATAAAAATAAAATTATTTTTCTAAATACACAGCTACTTTTAATTAATTAGCTAAGTAAATAATTACTACTGAGTAAATTCCAGCCACTTGCATGTCTGCTCTCAGCTCATTCCCAAGGCCAGAACATTCATGCAAAACAAATGCTTTGTATTGCCACTGTAAAGAGAATGGCCCTGACACAGAGTTCACTTAGTGTCTAATGAGTGACAGGGCAGGGACACAATGGCAGTTTGTGAGTTACTACAAGAATATGGAAGAGAGAAAGTTATGAGCACACAACATGAAGGGCTGCACAAGGAAACCACAAAAGTTACAGCCTTAATGACCTCTCGGCTTATAATTTACCTAGACTTTGAGAGAGCCCAAGGAGCTCCCTTAACATGACATGTGGCTCACCTCCCAGCCCCCCATCGGTGCCTCTACCTGCATGGGACCAGGTGCCCACACACCTGCTCCACGGCTGGCCAGGTAGAGTAGTTCCCTTATGACTCTACTGCACAGTACGTTACATGTGTGGATTTTATTAGAACAAAGACTTTCCGCAAGACAGACATATAAAGTTTTATTTCCTAGGACTTTTAAATTCTCGTAGGATTTCTAAGAGTCAAACAAACAAACAAAAAAAAAAAAAACCTTCTGAACTCACCAGGTCTGAAATTCCATTCTGTTCCACTCAAATTTATGGTCTACATCTCTTAGGGTCACTATGGGAAACAGAGGGTTGAATTCAGAATTTGGCGTGCTGATGACAACCATGGCTGGAGACAGGTACCCAAACAGCACTTGAGGAAATCTGGCCAGATGGTCTGAATTCAAATGCTCTATCCTAAAATGGTTCAAGGAAAGGACATTACTAACCTTATCTTAACTTAGGAAGTGCTTTCTTTGACAAGCAACTTCCATCTTTCTTTTCTTTGAATGTCCCACAGTGCTCTGACCTACAGTTACTCATATATTCTAATCTGTCCTAGCCCCCAATCCCACCCATGGTGCTCTCTTTATCAAACAAGTTCTTTTGTTGAGCTCCCTAGGAAACATTTTCAACATTCAAATAAAAGCCATACTGTAGATCTAACAATGAGGTAACAAACAAAAACCCAGCCTGAGGGCTGAGACATTCTGCAAAATAGTTATCATACACTCTTCAAAAATAAAGGGCAGAGCCGGTGCTGTGGCTCCATAGTAGACCCTCTGCCCAGAACACACAAGTCCCTGGATGCAATCTCTAGCACCACAAAGAGAAAAAAAACACAGGATTAAAGGGCAAATAAAGCAGAAATACTGAGCAGACCTGTTCCAGATTAAAGGATATCCAACAGACATGACAGTTAAAAACATCTGTGTGATCTTAGTCTGTTCTATAGTCTAGCTAAGTTTAAAAATAGCTACAAAAACATAAATGGAACTTATTGATTCTGAGTATGGATTGTACATTATGTAGTAATATTTAATCGCTGTTATATTCCTAATGCAGTATATAGTGGCTATGGAAGGAAAGTAATTTTTCTTAGAAAATATATACAGATATTTGGAGGGTAAAGAGACAGTATCTCCAAACTGCTCTCAAGTGATTTAGACGGAAACCACATATAGAAAATTGTGAGCCGAGGAGATAGCTCAGTAAAATAAGTGCTTGCCTGGCAAGCACAAGGTCCTGAGTTCAATCCCCAGTACCACTAAAAAAAAAGAAAAGAAAATTGTACTGAGAGGGCTGGCAAGATAGTATAGCAGAGTAAGTGCCTGTTTCAGCAAGTGCAGGGACCAGGGTTCAATCAGCACACTGATGCTGGATGTGGTGGCACCCACCTGTAATCCCAGCATGGGGAGCTGAAAACAGGATTGCTGGGAGTCCAAACTGCCTAGTGAGACCCTGTACCAAAAACATTTTTTTAAAAAATGCTGAGGTAAATAGGGTGAAAGACTAACGGCGAATCTAGGTAGTTCCTTGTACCATTCCTGCAAGCTTAGTAAATTTGCAACTGAGTATTATTAGCGAAAACAATCTCATAAAACACTGCTGACATCCTATATCAGCATGTATATACTAAAAACTTAGACTCTGACATGAGAGCCTGAGCTTCAAATGAACTTACAAGCAAAGCAGCAGCTGTGCTGAATAAAATGTAGAAGGATATCTCCTTGCCATACCTGAGGGCTTCTTTGTCTCAGAACATCCACACATCAGTTATACAAAGCAGCACTGAAAGTAAACTGATAACCTGTTCCAGTAGTCAAACAGTCCCAAGCTGTCAACTCTAGAACCCCTCATATCTTCATCCCATTTGGCTTCTTTGCATCACTGCTGTAAATACTGTATCTAAAATTGTAGTTACAGCACAGCATGACCAAAGGGAAAGTGACTGCTTTATTGTGCATTACAAAGAAAGATGTTGCTGTGGGTATAGTTCACTGGTAGTATGCCTACTTAGCCCTGAGCAAGGCCCTGAGTTAATCTCTAGCACTGAGAAAAAAAAAAAATGTGTATATAGCAGATTTGTTCATATACACATGTATATATGACCATTTTGCCTGCCTGGGGGGGTGCCTCCTTACACTCACCAAAATAAAGCCATATATATACTGCATAATGCAAATGTCTACATAGACAAATGCAAATACGTATTTCTAATAAATGAAAATACATGCTTTATAAAATGCATCAATTTATAAATATTTTTCTTTTTTTATTATTTTATTTTTCTTTTAAAAAGAATGCTCGAGAGCAGCCACAACTGTACAGATGGATATAACACTGCAAGGATAGACTAGCAGAATCTGGTATATGAGTGACCTCAAGGAGCCATGCAATGGCCAAACATGGACCACTCAGCTCAGGACCATTAAGAGAAACAAAGTTCCACCTTCTTTCATCCACTACCTGCGCCTTCTTCTACAAGCTCAAACCTGCACCATAACCAAAAGGGCTCTCAAAATTAAAATGACCTTTGACCTGGCAATTTTATATCTAGGAATTTATACCACAGATATGTATACAAAAACATTCAAACAAAGCTGTGTAAAGCAATCAGGTAATTTTAGGTACTTCATAATATGATACTGGTTAAACATATTGTTATGGATTAGAACTAAAATGTTCCCCCAAACTCTTGTCTGTGTGGAAGGTGACTGGACTGTGGCATTGCATTGATCATCTGACTCGTCCATTAAGGAGTTCGGGAGCTGAGTGTGCTGTTGGAGGTAGGGCCTATTGGAGGTGGCCACTCCAACCGGCATGACCTGGAAGGGTGTATGCTTGTGCCAGAGCTTCCCTGTGTCTCTGCTTCCTCACTGCCAAGGGTTAAACTCCTTTCCTTCTACCAAGCCTCTCTGCGGTCCTGTTTCTGCCTCAGAGCTTGCCAACCACCGACGGAAACCTTAGGCCACAATAAATCTCTCTTCCTTCAAGTTGCAAGTGTAGGCTACTGTGTCCAGCAGTGCGACATGATTAAAACATTAGTGGAGCTGTTGCTGTGATCATACCATTTGGTCTGAAGCCTTGGGAACTACTTTGCAGGAGGAGTTTAGAAAGGTTTGGAGATGCCAACCAGAGAATGCTAGAGGCAGAGATTTATGGGAGGGTCTGGTAAAAGCTCAGAAGACAAAAGTGTTGATAGGAAAGCATAAAATCTAGACTCAGGAAGTTTCAGTTGGGAACAGGACTCTGCCATGTTTTATATGCAAATGCCCTAAGAGCCTCCCAACATTCTGAGGCAGGCATTTGGGGAAGGTAATTGGCTTATGGGACTTAAAACCCAATGGCTAGGAGGTGGGGCCTGGTTGGAAGTGGTGATCACTGGGGTGTGGCTTTGAAGGCTTTGTGTCCCTAGCAAGTCCTCCCCTGACTCACTGAACTCCCACCACTGTGCTATGCACTGCTGTGCTATGAGCAGCTTCTCTCCTACCATGCACCTGCAGCAGTCAACAGAGCCACCCCAAGGGAAAGGCCATGAGGGCTAAGACTGGCAATGCCACAGAAGGAAGGCTACCCAAGCCACTTGGAGATCACACCTCACCACAAGTTGCCTTAGGAACTGGACACAGAGCTACAGGATTTATCATTTGTTCTGCTGGCCTTCACTCTTGTTTCAGTTTCTTTCTAGCCCACGTTCCTCACTCTTAGAACAGGAATGCTGGCCCTGTGCCATTTTGTTTCTCTTTGGTTTTCACAGGGGCCCACAGCTAAGTGTTTGTCTGGAGTCTCAGAGAGGATTTGGCTTGGACTTTCCAGCAATGTTGGGTCTGTTAACTCTGGTGATTCAGAGATGGACTAAATGTACTTTGCATAATGAGATGGACATGACTCTTCTGGGGCCAGGGGTAGAACATTTTGGCTTAGAGCTAAAATGTGCTCCAAAGTTCTCACATGTATGGAAGATAACGGAATCACTGGGTACTAGAGTCACCAGTAGATTCATCCAGTGATAAGTTCATTAGATGAATGTGCTGTCGGACCTGCTTGGAAGTAGGGCATGTCTCAGTCATAGTCCTCATTGCAAAGACACAGTATCCCACAGACACAACTTAAAAGAGGGTTACAGTCCATGCTCGGACAGCTCCAAGACAGACACAGCATGACAGAGGGGCACAGCAAAGCTCTTCTCTTCTGTCTCTGTTTCCTGACCACCATGGGCTGAGCACCTTTTCCTATACCACCTCCCTCTACCATTCTGTTTCTGCAAAAGAGCCTACCAAGCAGGGACTGAAACTGTAATATGAGCCTCTCTCCTTTAAGCTGTGGGTGTCAGGTATTATGCCCAGTAAGGGGCAAAGGACTAAGATAGATCATGTTACATTCTTGCAATACAGAAATATGTAGGAATAAAAAAGAACAAAGTCAGGCACTATAATATATGCCCATACTCCCAGGACCACAAAAAAGAGGGTACAAGGGGAGGCTCAAACCTCTTACTACTTCAAAAAATAGGTGTTTGCAAATAAGACATCACATGGACACAGGAACTGAGTAAAGTGGAAACCCCACTGGCAAAGCCAGGGACAAACAAGTAAACAAGTGAATAAATCAGAGGGAGGAGCTGAGGAGAGGAAGATGTCCTTCTAGTTTGCTTCCCCTGTGCCTACCTCCCACACGATAATGAAACTATAATTCCATTAAAAATATAGGAATTATAAGTTGGTAGAGTATAGGCAGGATCTTGCTCAAAAGTAAAATGCCAAGCACTATCTAGTAATTGTAGAACAAGGAGAATAACAAAGACATCATTTCCCACGATTGTAATGAGGACTGAGCCCTGGTGATGCTAACTCTAAGAGTAGCAAGGTAACTGCACACACACACATGTGTCTCCCTGGCCTGCCCCACAGTCATGATGGAGAAAGGCAAGAACAAAACAGTGAGTCTGCAGTGGAGCAAACACTATCAATGACAGGATAAACACATCACCAAAGGACAGGTGGACAGTATACACACTTGCCCAGCGTGGCCTAAGGACTCAAATACCACTGTAGTGTTCCACAGTCTTCCAATGTTGCTTAACCTGAATTTAATCAGCAGGAGTTCAAAATTTAAAAAACATGAAACTAAGATATGGAGAACTAGTTCCATAAGCCCTTGGCTTATAAACACAATTTTTTTTTATGAACGGTAAAGATCCATGATGTCTATAACCTAACTCTAATTAGTTCAGGAAAAAAAAACTGGAGTGGAGTGCACACAAGCAGATGACAAACAGGAGGAGGAGAATAGTGACAGGAAAGCCTGGGCCAAGCTCTACACCACGTGGGTGCTCTCGGTACTGCTTATTTTTTTGGAACTTAGCTGTACATTTGGAACTTCCAAGTAAAATACTAAGTGAGAATAAAAAGATTTTCTCAACTGTTAGGCAATTTGCATTGCAAATAATAATCAAGACCCAAATATTTAAAACACTGAGATTACTGAAGCTAAGCTTTTCATATTTTTCAGAATGAACGGTTAATATGGTTGAAAACTTACAACTCAATGCACGTTATCAAGTCAAATCCAAGCAAACGAGAGTCTCTCTCCACAACAGAGCCGTGATACAAGGTGACAGTCAAATCCAGACTCCGGGGTTTTACAAACTCCCCCAAATAGGGGGACAAGTGATGTCTGCAAACAATTAAGAAACACTGTACACACAATCTATTTGCAAAGTCTCAGGCTGGGGATAACCCCAGTACTATGCATGCATGCGCGCGCGCGCGCGCGCACACACACACGCACACACACACACACACACACACACGGTACACACACGTCCCAAGCTACAGATCTCAGAATTCTTGATAATCACCTGCCTACACTATTGTAAATGTAGCTTGGCTTGTTTTCTTTATTTTGGTAAACTAAACCTAGGCCATACAGCAGCTTCCTTTCATAGGGGGAAGCTACTAGGCAACAAGAAAAATTATGTGATGCTCTCATTTTTTTTTTTTTTTTTTTTTTTTTTTTTTTTTTTTTTT
>PVJA010053874.1:0-11805 GCA_004027025.1 Myocastor coypus
ACAAAAAAAAAAAAAAAAGCTTTTAGGATATTAAAAAGCCATAGCTGAATCATACCCTACAGTATATGATTATGGAGCTGAGAATTTATTCTCTAAAGAAAAGAAAAAGTCATGCCCCATATCAATGTTCTCAAATCCAAACATCCTCTCAAATCCGATTTCCAAAAAGGTCACTTATAGGTTATTTTAGAACCCAGAGTTTATTTGTTCAAGCAAGAAGTGGGTAGACTCTTACAAGTTTGTTTGATTATAAGTCTAACTGAAAAAATATACTCATCTAGAAACAAAACTGGAGGTAGAGGAAGAGGGTAAATCTAGGAAGAAAACAAAGTTAATAAAAATAATAATCTAAGCAGGCTGAGGAGATAGTTCTATGGCACAATTACCTGCCTGGCAAGTACAAGGTTGTGAATTTGAACCCCTGTCCTGCCAAATAATAATAATAATAATAATAATAATAATAATAATAACAACAACAACAACCTAAGAAAACAATCTAATGAAGTGATTCCCAGAACCCACACCTGGAGTTGAATAACCAGAATTCAATGCTGACAGCCTCACTTACTAGCTGTGAGACACTAGACAGGGGATCTTTGCTGAGCATTGTACAGTAGCATGCATATCTATAATAGTTTCTGTGAAATCATATAAGCCCTTCAGAACTAAGAGAACATTGCCAAGGAAGCTAGAAATTCCAGTTTACAAGCCTTCCTTCCAGTAAGCACATTACCTGAAAGGATCCCTACTGATATTCAGGTGTATGATTACTTTCATCCTACTGAATTATGGATGTCTGGCCTCAACTTTATCCATTCAGAATGATATTGATGGTGGTCAGGGTGGTACATGCTTGCAATCCCAGCACTCGGGAGGCTAAGGCTACTATGAGTTGGAGGCCAGCCTGGGCTACAAAGTGGTCCAGCCTGAACTGTACAGCAAAACCATGTCTCAAAATGAGAAAAAAAATGATGTTGGTGAAAAAGCATTTTTAAAATACAAGAGAGTCATGGTGTGATGGCATACACTATAATCCCAGCACTTTGGAACACTGAGGCAGGAGGATTACCAAAAGTCTGAGGCTAGCCATGGCTATATGGTTGGGTTCAAGTCCATTTGAATTACAGAGTAAGACCATGTCTCAAAAAAAAAAAAAAAAAAAAAGACACAGAGGCAAACCATACCTATTTATTGCCTATTTTCTTACTTGTTCTTTTCTATTCAGTGATTGTTTCCCCACAGGTAGAGTCAGACTAACTGTTCTTCATTTATAATTCCTGTCTCTAGCCAGGCATGGTGGTGTACACCTTTATTCCTAGCACTTGGGAGGCTGAGCCAGGAGGATCAGTGCGAGTTTGAGATGAGCCTGGGCTACAAAAAGTGAGCTCAGGGATGGAGAGATAGCTCAGGGGCACAAGTGCATGCCTGGCAAGTGCAAGGTCCTGAGTTCAATCCCTGGCTCTGCAAATAATAATAATAATAATAATAATAATAATAATAATAATAATAATAATAATAATAAAATAAAAATAAAAGACTCAGAACAAAAGTGAGCTCAAGGCCAGCCTGAACTGCATAGTAAGACACTGTTTCAAAAAAAAAACATACAATTTCTGTCTCAGTTACTTTTCTCTAGTTGCTGGAACAAAATACCCAAGGCTTTGTGGGGACAACTGGACACAAACCATAACAATTTACAACCACAGGTTTACTGGCTATATTTAATTGTTCACAGAACCGCTTTTTTGTAAGGCTCTTGAAACAGAAAATTAATATAATGATTTGAAGCCACAAATTTTGGGTATGTGAAAAAGGAACATTAAAAATTAATTTTAAAAAAACATGGTTGCAAGCTACAAAAGATCTTAATTTTTTCGGGTCAGAGAGTGGGTAAAGAAATGAGCTCCAACTCCATGCAACTAATGGAAAGTACTGCTTATTGCTGAGCTGTGTTTGGCAGACTTCCAGGATTCTTTCGTAATGCACAGCAGGATACCAACAAGTACTGATAAGATACACTTCTGGATCTGAGGGCATCGGCAATGACTTTAATATGAAATTATAGCCAGAAAGCTTTTGTCACTACACAAGGAAAAGCAGCCTTCCACATCAAAGGTCACTTAAACTAGCTCCAAAGCTGTGAAATAATCCTAGGTTACAATGTTTACCCAAGGAAACGGGAAGAAAACTGTCCACATGGGAAATATTGAAGTATTCATAATCCTATTTCTGATAAATTAATAAAATAATGATGAGCCTGTCCTTTCAAATATCTCCAATATAGTTAAAATAATTTTTTTTTGTCTTTTTGAGACAGGGTCTCACTATGCAGTAAAATAAATGTGACAGAACTAAGTTATAGTTCCTCTTTCAGATGGCCTCCAAAATGACAGATACAGTGGTTCTTCATGAAAACCTAACATTCTGGGCACAAGACTTCCTAGTTCTTCATACTAACCTGTGGGGCATATATATTCAGGAACACAGTAAAGATATTATAGTTCTGGAAGAATGGAAACTAAGCTTTTGGAAATGGGGAAGAGGAGAGGAAAATAGGAAAAAAGAATCAACTTATATAAATAAAATAATAAAAATAGGGGCTGGGGAGATAGCTCAGTAGAATAAGTGCTTGCTTGGCTAGTGCAAAGTCCTGAGTTCAATCCCCAGTACTGTAAATAAATGAATAAATAAATAAATTAAAATGTACCACTAACAGGGGCTAGGGAGATAGTTCAGTAGAATAAGTGCCTGAGTTCAATCTCGGGTACTACAAAAAAATGTACCACTAACATCTGACTTTTTTTTGTATTTAATACAAGGCCTACATGGTCTCATTACACAGAACAGACTTATAGTGATCCTCTTGATTTCAGCCTCCTAAGTGCTGGGACCACAGGTGTGTACCACCACACTCACTCTCAATTGCTATTTCAGCACACCCAGGAGTGGGACCAGAAGAGAATGTGGTATTGGGAATCGAACCCCAGTCCCTTCACTTTGCCTAAGCAGGCACTTTGATCCACTGAGCTATCTGGCTGGTCCAACACCTGGTTTTAAAAAAGCAGATTATACTTCAGTAATCTGGCCTGTAATCACCTGCACATTTCTCACTCATCATGTAGGTCTATACCACTTGATTGTAGCAACTGAAGTTCTCAATCCAAAGTACAAATCATTTTACAAAACATCGCTTATGTAAGAATCACAGCAGAGAAAGGAGACTACATTGGTCTAATTCTCTACCATATCCTCCAGTGCCCACCAATGAAAACCCTTAACCTAGCTTTACTGAGTGTCAATAACACAGTGGTGCTGGTGAGTCCCTGGGGTATGAGACAGGACCCTACTGTCCAAGACTAACACCACAAAGGAGACTTAACAGGAGCCGGGAGTAAAAAGAAACAGAAAATAGGTTGGTGTGATAACCTAACAGTTTGGGAAACACAAGATTCATTTTTGTTCCTCCAAATGGTCACATGATCACCCTCCCCACAACAGCCAGGAGTCTGCCCAGATGTTAGTCAACAACAGAAGGCCTTACAACCCATAATATTAACAGAGGTAATCCCATCACCTACCACTCACCCTTCTCTGCTGCTCATTTTCCTTCATGTCATCTGATTTCTTTTTCTTTTTTGGTTACTATGAATCGAACTCAGGACCTTGTGCTTGCCAGGCAGGTGCTGGGTCGCTAAGGCCAAGCTATATCCCCAGTCCTGATTTCTTTAGAGTGTACATCACTATTTGGAATTCTATTATTTACTTGTTGGGCTATATATCTCCTATCATTAAAATGAAAGTTCCAACTGCTGTGTGTGGCGGTGCACAGTTGTAAACCTAGAATTTAGGCTGAGGCAGAAGGATCACTGAACCAGGGATTTCTGTTCAAAGCCAACCTGAACTATATAATGGGACCTTGCCTCAATTATGTCCCCAGAAAAAGGTAAGTTCTTTGAAAGCAGAACCTCATCTGTCTTTACCACTTCTCTGCCCCTTTCATTGAGTATAGCAGCTAGGACACAACATTCAATAACACTTGGAGGAAGGAGGGCCTCCCACTAGGGTAGCATACATGAAAGATGTATTTTGTTGAGGCAGGGTCTCTCTATGTAGTTCAGGTTGGTCTTGAATTTGAGGTGAGCCTCATCTCAGCCTCACGAGTACTGGGATTACAGGCTAGGATTTTATAGGTGAGTGCGACCACACCAAGCACATCAAAGATATTTATAGGAGATTTTCCTCACACAGAGGGGCCTTAATACATAAAAATAATTTAAAAATCATCTCAACAACAACAAAAAACAGAAATCAAGCTAGTTATAGCAATCAATAACCACAGAATTCTGAGCTCCATAATGTCGCAAAAGAAGCATTCATTAAGAAATCATGCCTGGAAAGGTCTTTCATTCACTACTCTTCATAATGCCTCTAAAATTACATAGCTTTTTTCTAGAATGTTCTGTGATTGGTTATAATTGACTCAAACGAAGGTCAACACAATTTAATTTCTGTGAAAAAGAGCAATACATAGGCACTAAGAATTCTTTTTTTTTTTTTTTTTTACCGGACCATGGTTCAAACTCATGACCTTGCATTGCACTTGCCAGGCAGGCACTTGTGCCACAAAGCTATCTGCCCAGCCCCCTAAGAATTATTTTCTATACTTACACCTATAGCAGCTATATATTTCCCAAGGTGGTATGGCTCAAACTAAGGCCTCATGCAAGTCAGGTTAAGTACTCCACTGGGCTATACACCCCACCCAGAAGCAGCTATTTTGAAAAGGGTACTGGTAAAGCCGGTATACAGTAATAAAATTACAAAGTGCTGTCACAAAGTGAAACTTGCACAACCTGTTCACTTATGCTAATGCGACTGTAAACTCAGGATAAACTCTCCTTCACTGGTACGCTCTGCAGGACCTGGACACAGTACCAGGTGCATGGTAGTTGCCTGGCAAGTATTATTTTCAATTGCAAAGTAACACTGAAAGCCCATCCCAAAAGTAAAGATCTGCTAACTTCTTAGGAGGGAAAAGGTACATGGAAGGCCTTTGGGCTCCACACTGAACCAAAAACATGGTCTGAAGAAAAAAAGAAGCAGCTGCATAAAAATGGTAGTTTCCTTTGTATCCTGGAATATTTTAAAAAGTGGATTTAGCAATATTATTAACTTTTACTCCTCCAAATTCTGTTCTGAACTTGGAATCAATCTTGGAAATCTTCTAAGAGGAGCAATCTAGTTAGTCCTGATCAATAAATGGCAAGGTAGCACAAGAGCTGCTGGGCTCTGCTGCATGCTTCTTTTTGCCTGTTTATTTTCTGCAGTGAACAAGCACTGCTTTTGTAAAAAACGAAACAACAACAAAAAGTTTTCATGAAAAAAAAGACATGAAAGCAAATAAGTAGGAAAACTATTACTTTTCCCCCTTTCTCTAAACATTAACAGTGCTGTGTTTGTGCACAGATTCAACTGTCAGGGAACAATTGGCTAACAGATGCTTCACTCAGATGTGTTCTAGCCACAGACAAGGTGCTTTCCACTGGAAACAAGCCTGTCTTCAAGTGCTTCACCGTGGATCCAGGGTTGGAAGTAAGCACTCAGCAAGCCTCCAGGCCCCATTTCAGAAGCCTGCAGAAGACTTTCATGCCCTGTTGGACTAGATCAAGGGTGCACCCACGTCTTAATGTCAGGAACCCTCTGATTCTCCTATACGTGGAGGACCTCAAAGAACTTTAGATAATGAAAATGCTGTCAAGAGGTAGTTACTGTGTTCAAAATGAAAGCTGGGTCACGAAGACACCACAAGAGCACCAGAGGCGTCAGGGTGGTGATGTCATCACACATTATGTGGCTTCTGGAAAAGTCCACTGTAGGCTGGCAAAAGGGTGAGTGCAAAGGATACTTTCTCAGGACTGTTCAGAGAAATTCTGACCAGAAATTCCCAGAAAAGGTCCTGGACAATTAAGGGATAACTATATAATCAAGATCCCTTTCAACACTATAGTTGTGAAGCAGGATCTCTCAAGCTGGCACTATTGATGTTTTGAAGAATGCTATTCTTCATTAAGAGGGGCTGTCCTGTCCTTGCAGGAAGTTGAGCAGTCTCACAGGCCTCTGTGTACTAGATGCCAAAAGCATTTCCCCTCCCCCACAGTGACAACTAAAAATGTCTTCAAATACTCCCAAATATCCCCTGGTTCAGAGCCATGGTGCAAATCTACTAAAATTTGAGTTATAAAGTATTTACCACCCACAGCCTTCTCAGACCCCATCACGTCTATTTTCTCCCTACTCCCACCTAGATCTGTTCCTGCTGTGCTCTAGTTAAGTCATAAACAGCAAGGGCCAGTGGGTAATAAGTACAGGATGAATCAGGTCAGGCAGACATTCTGGTCAAAGTTCACCTTTAGACATTAAAGCTGATGCCGACCCACTGTCTAGTAGGGCAGAGCACAGCATATTCATGCAGCCATTCTTCTCACCAAATAGCAACCCAGTCCTTAAGAATTGATGTTCTCCCTCGAAAAGCACGAGGGAACAGCCAAATGTATGATGGAGAAGAGAAAGACGAGAGTTAACTATGAAGCCGAGGAAGTGCCATAAAAAACTCAGATGTACAAGCACTGAGAGCTCACAAGTGAAGCATCTGGGGGCTTTTTTGTCAGTGTGCGGCTGAACTAGCAAAACGCTACATCCTCAACACTTCCAAGTCAGATATTCACTCCCCGCCAGAGTTCTCTTTCCCTCATCTGTTTAGTCTGCAGAGGTTAAGACCAAGTTTTTTTCTCCTGAAAACTGCTGTGGCCAACCTAGGTCACTTCACCCCCAAAACTGTGAGCAGCAAACTCAAATCCAACATCAATCGTTCCTAATCCTTTCAATCGCCTCTTCTCCGCAGCCTCACACTGCTTCCCACCAGCCCCCGGAAGAGACTATGGCGTGGTGGCACAAACCCTATAATCCCAGAACTCCCAGCACCCGAGAGGCTGAGACCGGAAGAATATCGCGAATTCGAGGGCAGCCTGAACTGCTTAGTGAGTTCAGACCACTCTAAACTACAAACTCAAACCCTGTGTTTAAGAAAGAAGACATGAAAAGCCATCACTGTCGCAACGCCTCAGACTTTACGATCCGAGGCATCCCCTCTTCCCTCCGGCGACTTCACGCAGGCAGCGTTCTCTACCGATTTTTCCCCCATCTAGTATTTCCCACACCATCTTCAAAACTCTTCCCAATACCGGGAAAGCAAGACTGCCCTAATGATCCGTACACCCCTCGGGGCTGCGCGCAGCGCCCTCCGGGACTGGTTCCTCAGCGCGTGCTCCAAGAACTCCTACCCCGCCCACACGCCCTCGGCCCGCAGCCGGGCCTCCTCCCGCACTTCCACCTCGACTGCCCCTGGGAACTCTCGTGGGTCCTTCCGCCTGCCACCCCTCGTTCAGGCTCTTTAGATCACCTCCCTGAGGCAGCGACACCACCCAGTCATCCGTCAAGCCTCTGAAACCCGCGCCCGGCCAGTCTTTCAGGCTGTGTGTGGCCTTCGAACCAGAGCCCCGGGCCCAGGCTGAGTCTCCCCTGAAGGGCCCGGCAACTCACCCAGGACGAGGCAGAGGAGAACAGGGGCGAGGCGGAAGCACAGCATGGTTCCGCAGGGCCGAGGCAGCGGCGAGAGTGGCGAGAGCGGCGACACCAGAATCGGGCTCACAGGACGTGAGGCTAGAACTCAAGTGACCACCGACTAGGGCGCCGCAACTGCCAGGACTCGCGGCTCTGGCCCGAGTCACAAGACCAGGGGCGGGGCTCATCCTCCCACTCAGCCAATCCCTGTGTCAGTCGGCCAGGAGGCGGATGGTGAGGGGGACGGTGGGCAGGGCGACCACGCCCTGGCTTTTTGGTTCACAACCATTATTAAGCTGCTAGCAGATAAACTAGGAAGGCATTTTCTGAGGCCGAGGAAGAAAGGTGAGCTTTTGAAGGCTGCAGATCCATTATGTCTGCCCTGGCTCCTTAAGGAAAAAGAATAATTTTCCAGAGGTAAAACTGGTTAGGCATATCAACGTAATACACACAAAATAATAATCATTCTCTGAACGTCACTGCAACCTATGCAGTTCAGGCTTAGATGGCCCAGGAATCTGTAGAGTCCCTAACCACCTGAGTTCATGAAGTTGTGACACCCTGTTTCTCAGATGAGGAAATTCAAAACAAAAAAAGGAAACTGTCGTTTTCAGTACAGGAAGAAAAAACTGGAAGAAATAAAATAGAAGATAAAGAGAAAAAATAATGATCATTTACTCCAAGAGAGACACTGTTGACTGGGCACCGGGTGCAGGGCTGCAATCCCTGCACTTGGGATACTGAGGCAGGAGGATAGCAGTGAGTTTAAAGCCGGGGGGGGGGGGAGAGAGAGAGAGAATATTACAGATACTATTAACATTACACATATATCCAGATGCTTTTCCTACATGTGTACACACAAATATGCTATAATGAGTTTGTACTGAACATAGTATTTGATATACTTGTGAACTGAACACAAAACTTAAGTCAATAGATGAAAGCAATCAAAAGCCATATAAATCTCTAGTTGGAATAAAACATTGATTCTCATACATTAGTTTCCCAAAAAATCATCTCAGGATTTGTTCCTTTGCAGATTCCTGTACCTAATTCCCTCAAAGATTTGAAAATACAAACTCTGTGGCAATCTTATAAATCTACTCTAGTATGTTTGTTTGAATTTCGAACCGGGGCTTCACTTAATTGCCCAGGCCACACTCCTGTCTTTGCCTCCCAAGGCAACCAGGATTACAGCTGCACAAGGCAAGGTTCTGCTTGATGTATTCTTAAAACAAACATTCCAAGTGAGTCTGATGCTTTGGTCCAGGGACCACAATTTAAGAAAAGCTAAAATAGAGCTTCAAAATCATCCAGTCCAGAATATGTTAATCCAGGATCTAAGATTAGCTAGAATTAGCTGGGGCGGGAGTTTGGACTCTGGAAAGGTTTAGTGAACCCTCAGAAAATATGTGCGCAATTTTTGTTTTGTTTTGATTTGAGACAGAGTCTCACTATATAGTTTGGGCTGGCTTTGAACTCAGGCACTCTGCCTTCCAGTCTAAACCCACTATCAATAAAGGTCTGTTTAGTCAAAAACAAATAAAATACAAACCCTGAGGGAGGTGCGTTCAGACTGGCTTAGGGCAATGGGAAAAAGGGATAGTTCTGAGTCCTTTTGTGGGGAAAGACATTAAACAATTATTTGTTGGTTGATTTTTTTCTTTTCCTGGGGGGAGGGGGTTTGAGACAGGGTCTTGCTATGTATTCCAGGGTGGCCTGGAATTCACTTTGTAGGCCGGGTGGCAATCCTCCTGCTTCAGCCTCCCAAGGGCTGGGATTACAGATGTGTGCAAGAATGCCTGGCTCTTCTTCTAGCTTATTAAAATATATGGTACATTAGCCTCCCAAGTGCTGGGATTACAGGATTACAGGCATGCGCCACCATGCCTGGCTACATGAAACATTTATGTATGTGGATTTTCCTAGAGAAGTTTATAAGTTTAACCATTTCTCAACTGGGACCTATAACTCCATGCCCAGCCCTCACTCCAAGCTAGTCTTTGCTCATGAAAGTAAGGACTCTTATTAGAGAATGTCACCGATGACAGTGAGAAAAAACCATGAGAACTTGTCTTGCACAGTACAAGACTGACATGTGCTGTGGCATTTTTTTAGCCTGTCACAAAATGTCATTTGATTTCCCCACCATTAAGAGCACTGGAGTAGACTGGGTCCCGTGTGCATCAGTCCTTGGAGAACACATGTCCAAGTTGGGTCCTCAGAAATTGCTTCAATGATCCTTGTTGATGGATTTCAGTCCTTCTCCCAGCACAGGAAGTTGCACAGTTTTAATTTTCAGCAAAATCCTAAATTCCAGAAGAGAGAGAATAGTGGGAAGAACATTGAATTGGCAGGCAGAGGAACTGGGTGTGGGGGCTCTCTTCCTGGCAGGGAGACTTCAGGGAAGTCAATTCATCCCTTTGACCTTCTGTATCCTTATCTGTAAAATGAAACCGTGGGACTGCAGCTGTGTTTCTCATCCCTGGCTAGGCTTGTAGAGCTTCAAACGTAGAGCTATCTTTTGGCTCTATCCCTTAAGGTTCTGATTCAGCTGATCTGGAGTCAAGCCTAGGCTTGGTATGTTTCTCAAAACAGCCACAAGGCAGTATGTATAGCTCAGAAATGGTTGTTCAGGTTGCACTGGCTTTATAATCTTATGAGTCTAGATATGTAAATACTCATTTGTTAAAAATATAAGGAAGAAGGGCCAGTGAGATGGTTCAGCAAACTAAAGTGCAAGTCGAAAGTGCAAGGTCATGAGTTTGAACCCCATTCATGCAAAAAAAAAAAAAAAAAAAAAGAAGAAGAAGAAGAAAAGAAACACTACTTTGTTGTTTGGACTAAATAATCCTTGGGAAAATGCAACTATGGAACCAGTAAAAGGAACAAAGATTGGGGCTGGGGAGATAACTCAGTGCCTGCCAGGCAAATACAAGGACCCAGGTTTGATCCCAGATACCACATGCCTTTCTGGCCTTGGGTACACTGAGCCTGCTACTGAAACCGGGCATGGTAGCTCATGCCTATAAAACCAGAGTTGGGGAAGCTGAGACAGGAGGATCACTCTGACTCCCTGCTTAGTGAGGCCCTGTACCAGATACAGAAATAAATAAAAAGATTTTTTTTAAATCAAAGATTGGCATATGTTGGAGGAGAGGGGATAATACATGCAACATGGCAATGTTTTAGGATAGGAAAGTTATTCTGTGTGACCCTGAACTGGTGGCTACATGACATCACATGTTTATCAAACTTTAGAATGCAGAATCCATGGAATGACTGCTGCTGTAAACTGTGGCCTTTGGTTAAGAAGGATGAGTGAGTGTTGTTCACTGCTGGCCACTGGCCAGGGAAGAGATTTATTTAAGACACTGCACTTCTAGTGTAGGCTTGTGGTGATCATAAAATTCCTCTGTTAAAAATGCTGGTGAGATGGCTCAGCAGTCTAAAGCGCCTACATAGGCAAGCTTAGGCAACCACAGGGACTGCAGTTCGATCCCTGGCACCACATGCTGTGCCAGTCCCAGCCCCAGGGCAGGCTGAGCCGGCCATAATATTTTAAAAAAAAAACAGGGGTCCAGGAGATAGCGCTGTGGCACAAGTGCCTACTTAGCAAGTGCAAGGTCATGAGTTTGAACCCCGGTCCCACCAAAAATTAAAACTAAAAATAAATAGAATAGAATAGAATAGAATAGAATAGAATTTGGGGGGCTGGGGAGGTAGTTCGGCAGCATAAGTGCCTGCCTGGCAAGAGCAAAGGCCTGGATTTCCTCCCCAGCACTGCATGCAGGACCAGCCCCAGAATCCTGGTCCCAACACTGGGGAGGCTGAGACAGGAGGATTACTATGAGTCTGTATTTGTAGTAAGACCCTTTATCTAATCAGTCAATCAATGAAAAATGTAAAAAATATTTTTTAATGTCTAAAAAATACAAAGCCTCGCTGTCCTGTGGTCGGGCACTCTGCCTTCCAGCCTAAACCCACTATCAATAAAGGTCTGTTTAGTCAAAAACAAATAAAATACAAACCCTGAGGGAGGTGAGTTCAGCCTGGCTTAGGGCAATGGGAAAAAGGGATAGTTCTGAGTGCTTTTGTGGGGAAAGGCATTAAACAATTATTTGTTGGTTGATTTTTTTCTTTTTTTTGGGGGGAGGGGGTTTGAGACAGGGTCTTGCTATGTAT
>PVJA010053875.1:0-11814 GCA_004027025.1 Myocastor coypus
CCTAGGAATCAAGGTCAGAGTGTTCATCAATCCAGGCACTCCACCCCTACAAGCAAGAGAGAAGGTAGCCTGGCTACTACTCCAGCTGGCAGCAGACCCTGGCATCATCCACGTGGCATTGGTTTTAGGTGCATTCAGAATGCAAGAGCTGTTAGTTTAAGAAGGCTTCCACCTCGATTTCAGAAGAAGGCCTGGGAGGTCAGGCAGTGTGCTCCTGAGAGGGCAGTGTGTGAAGCAGAGAGTTAGAAGCCAATTCAGTGGAAACCCCAGAAGTTTGGAAAAGCCAAGAATGTGGATCATGCTAAGAGGGAGAAAAGCCAGCCTAAGAGAGAAGCCATGGGAATTACCACCGAGAGTACGGTAGGAGCAGAGTTGCATGATGCTCACAAGTCAGCGCAGACTGCTTCGGATTCTCCAGTTGGAACTATGGGATTTAATGTTTACCCTGCTGGATTCTGGACATGTGTCGGTCCCAATGTTTTGTATTACCCTGTTGTTTGCAACTTTTGGAATTGTAAAGTTTATCTCATGCCTTTGAATGTTGGATATGTTTGACTCTTCTATTGTACAGGGGCTCACAGATGAGAGTTTGCCTTGGATCTTTGAGGAAACTTGGGATTTGGACTTTTCAGCAATGCTAAAACTATTGGGACTTTGGCAGTTCTTCCAGATGGACTAAAATGTCTTTTGTAAAAGGGATATGTATGAGACTTTGGGGGTCTAGGGGTGGAATGTTATGGTTTATGTCTAGTTGTCCCCCCAAAGCCTCATGGAGTCATTGGGTGGGGACTTCTAGAGTTTGAGACTTGATCCATGATCCCTGGGATTATAGGTTTTAGTGCTGATGGGATTATGGGTGGAAGTACTTCTGGGATTATGGGTATAGCCCAGGGCGGGAGCTAAGGCGGAGAGCCTGAATGTAATATAAAGAGAGACAGAGAGACAGACTGGAGCTCTAGCTGTTGCTGTTGCTCTGCTGCTGTGTTGGTTGGCTACCTCTGTTGCCATTTTGTTGCTGTTCTGCCGCCATGAACTGGATGCTCTCTGCTCTGTTCTTCTCAGCCTTGGGCCAGCCGAACATGGACTGAAACCTCCAGTAACTGTGAGCTAAATAAACCTTTCCTTCCTTCATTTTGAGTGTCAGGTATTTGTCTCAGCAACAAGCAAAAAGTAACTAAGACACTCATGGATACTTTCTACTGAAATGTGGTACACATAAAGAGAAGTACATGTATCCTAAGTACAAGTCTACTTATGTAGGCTTGTGCAGTCTGGACTTATTTCTGTTTGGCTTCTTTTCCTGAACTCTTTTGTGCAGTTCATCCCTGGGTCAACTGGAACTGCAGTGCATTCATTGTGTGTGTGTGTGTGTGTGTGTGTGTGTGTGTGTGTGTGATCAGAGTTTGAACTCATGCATGACCTTGCACTAGCCAGGCAGGCACTTGTGCCACGGAGCTATCTCCCCAGCCCCTATACATTCGTTCTTGGTGCTGAAGGAACCCATTGCCATGTGGTTTCCCAATTTCAGCAATTGGAATGGTGCTGCCATGATGCCTGATAAATTACAGACATCCTTCGCCATTAGCCTAATGTTATGTCTAGTTGTTCCCCCAAAGTCTCATGTAGTCATTGGGCAGGGACTTCTATAGATTGAGACTTGACTCATGAGTCACTGGGATTATGTGTTTTAGTACTGATGGGATTATGGTCTGAGTACTTCTGGGATTGTGGTGTAGCCTAAGGTGGATAGGCTGAGGCGGAGAGCCTGAATGTAATATAAAGAGAAACAGAGACAGACTGAAGCTGTTGCTCTGCTGCCCTGTTTGGTTGGTACCTCTGCTACCATTTTGTTGCTGTTCCACCACCATGAACTGGGTGCTGTCTGTCCTGCTCCATTTAGTCTTGGGCCAGCCAAACATGGACTGAAATCTCCACGATCGCTTCTCGGCCTTTTGGCTAAGATCAAGTGAAACCTCCACGAACTGTGAGCTAAATAAACCTTTCCTTCCTTCATTTTGTGTGTCGGGTATTTGTTCCAGCAAGGTGTGAAAAGTGACTAAGACACCTAATCTTTTTTTTTTTTTTTTTTTTTTTTAATGGCCTGCTCAGCCTGCCCTAGGGTTGGGGCTGGCGTAGCATGTGGTGCTACAGATTGAACCTCAGTCCCTACAGTTGCCTAAGCTTCCCTAAGCAGGTACTTTAGACCACTGAGCCACCTTGCCAGTACAATTAGTCTAATTTTTTTTTTTGAGACAAGTTCTCACTATATAGTTTGGCTTAGCTTGAATTTCCTTATGGCCTTGAATTTACAGGAATCCTCCTGCCAGCCTCCCAAGTGCTGGGAATATAAGCATATACTACCATGCTCAGCTCCTTTACCTTTAAAATATGAATTTTCCTTCAGTTGAGGGGTCAGGTGCTGGTGGTGTTGAGGATTCGGGGCTGAGTTGGCAGGGAGTTGGGGCTGAAAGGAGGGAGTTTTGGAGTACAGCATTACCTGGATATGGGACAGGCTTGAGCACGAGCCTCAGGGCTGTGCACTCATTGGAACCTTGGTGTCCTGAGAGCTGTCACAGGTGGAAGAGAGGGCCAGGAAGGGAGGACAGCAAAAGTACGCTCAGCACTAATACTTCCTTTCTTTAGGCCTTTTGTGAGGACATGGGAGAGGCCGGTTCCTTCCTATCCTTACTGCCCTGTGGCCTTTTATGAATTCTGACTTTGGGTGGCTACTGGAACCTGTGGCTGACCAGGAACTAAGCCTACCTGGTCAAGGATCCATTAGGGAAGAGAGGGAAATGCTGGGGACAGTGGCGGGGGGCAAGAGTGGCAGGGTGAGGGCCTTGTCAGGTGAAAAGGTAGGGCTGAGGAAGGTACCTGGCTCTTCACTATGGTTGCAGTGTCCTTGCCTACAGGGGTGAGTATCCATTTACTTGTCTAACCTGAGCATAAAAGCCAGCTAATTTCAGACACTTTCTCCTCTTAAAGATGTGAACACTGAGAGAGAGCCAGGTGCGCCAGGCTGGGGTCCCCAGTAGCATCCTGTAGCTAGGTGCTGCCTGGATACTTTGGCATGCAGAGGCTGAGTCTCTCAGAAGACACCTGTGCATGGACTGAGGGTCTGGGATCAGAATGGGTGCCAAGATTGGCTCAGTACAGGAGGATAAGTCCTCTGATGGTCTTCCATGTGTGTGTGTGTGTATGTGTGTGTGGGTGTGTGTGTGTGTAGTGTTGAGAATGGAGCCCAAGATCTTACGCATGGTAAGTACACTCTTTACCATGAACATAGCTTTTTCATTTGCAGCACAAAACTTTTGTTTTTGAAACAATATAGCAGTAAAAGACCTTGTAAGACCCAACACAAGGTAAAGCTAAGTGGTCTAGTAGCTCCAAGGAGGGAGAAGTTTGTTATTTCAAAGGGCTTGCTTTATTTAATTAAATTAAATTAATTAATTTATTTATTTACTTATTTAGCAGGACCAGGGATTGAACTCAGGGCCTTGAGCTTGCCAGACAAGCATTTATTCTACTGAGCCATTTACCTGGTCCCAGGGGCTGCTTTAAAAATAAATAAATAAATAAAATTATGTTGTCAACATAAAAGGTAGGTAGGCTGCTTTAAAACCTTCACTCAGGAGCACAGTGCCTGCCTGGTAAGCTCAAGGTCTTGTATTTGATTCCTGGAAAGAAGAAAGAAAGAAAGAAAGAAAGAAAGAAAGAAAGAAAGAAAGAAAGAAAGAAAGAAAGAAAGAAAGGAAGAAAGGAGAAAACAATTCCTACTCTGACAGTTTCTGAATTTTTAGCTAAGATGCAGAAATAACAGAAGAGTTCATAAGCTCAACTACAGGTACTGTATCTCTCAATTTTAAAAGAGACGAAGTTACAAAAAAGGAAAAACACAGGACATACACATACTTATCTCCCCCCACCCTGAAAAAAGGCTCAGGCAAAAAAGGTCATTACCTACTGCTTAAGTTATTATTTCCCTAGAAAGATGTATTGGAAGTGTTAACAGCTGGCTTACAAAGGTACAATTTGTGAAAAGTATTTTACCAGTTGGGAGTTGGTTACCTGTCGAAAATATGGGGACTCGGAATCACTTCCCTCTTTCTATATACCTTTTGGGGCACAAGATCTCTGTTGCTCAACTGGCCTTGAATTCCTAGGCTCAGGTGACTTTCCTGCTATAGCCTCCTGAGGAGCTAGGATTTCACACCTGTACTACCACACCCACCATGTCACTCTTTCTGTTGTCTTGATCTTATCCCTAGGCCCCTTCCCATCAGTCCCTCAAGCTCTGCTCCCCCCCTCCCCCCAGTCATAGGTAACCTCACACAGACACCTGCCTTACCCAGGGTATCCAGTGCTCAGCACCTTCCCTGTGTTGGCCTCCCACTGCTTCTCAGTGCTGTTTTCTTTGTTGTTGTTGTTGTTGTTGTTGTTGTTTTGTTTGAGACAGAGTCTCACTATGCAGTTCAGGCTGGCCTTGAGCTCACTTTTGTAGCCCAGGCTAACTCACTGGTCCTCAAGCCTCAGCCTCCCAAGTGCTAGGATTGCAGGTGTGTGCCATCACACCTGGGTCTCCTCAGTGCTATTTTCCAGGGTCACTACCCACACCCTTGCCTGTCTTACCCCAGTGGCAGTGGCGACAGCTCTCGCAGTGGCGCCGACTGTGGTAGTCTGGAGTGAAGGAAAGGCCTGGTTTACACGGGTCACACTGAGCAGCCGTTGAGTGCCGGTTGCAGTCCTTCACCAGGAATGTCCCTGTGAGCAGAGGCCCAGAGGTCAGGCCTGAGGGAAGCAGCTGGTCCTGTTCTCAGGGTGGTGGGACTGCCAGGAGCCCTCCCCCCATTCCCAGGTCCTGTCCCCATAGATCTGGCGCACACGGCCTGCCTTACCTGGCCTACACATCTGGCAGCACAGCTTCTCTGGGGAGCGGTAGTGCCTCTCTGGACAGCTCTCCAAGGCTAGAGCAGTTGATAGCCCCAGCAGAGTCCCCAGCATGCAGAACCACCCAGGAGGGGGCCAGGCCATCGCTGCCACCCAGGGAGCTGTCTGCCTGCCAGTCGCTGAGTGCTGGGCACTGGTGCCTCGTTGTCCTTCCTAGGCAGCAGCCACAGTGTCTGAGCTGCCCTGCTTCAGTGGCAAGCTGGGCTTGGGTGGCAGTCGAAGCTCTGTTGTGGCTGGGTCTTTTTTTTTTCTCACAGCAGCATCCCCCACCTCCTTCCCCTTTTCTCAGTAGTGGGGAGGAGGATGTTAAAGGGCAAACTGAGACACCCTGTTGCTCAAAGATATTTCCTCTCCTTATTCTCTCTCTGCCTCTCTGTTTCTTTCTCTGTCTCTGTTACTGTCTGTCTCTTTTTGCCTCTATCTCTGTTTCTCTGTCTCTGTCTCTTTCTCCCTTGAGGATTTTTTTTTTTTTTTTTACAAAAAAGAGTATGGCCATACATAATAGCTCACCTCTCTGCTTGCAGACTTGGAAATCCAGATGCCCTGTCTAGTTTACTATAGCTAATCTTCTTATCTCCTCTCTCCCCTCCCTCCAGCCCTTCTTTCAGAAGTGAATAGTTTAAAAAAGAAGTGGAATTGGCCTTGATCCACAGCTTTTTCTCTGAGAGTTTCAGAGCTGGATGAATTTTGGAAGACAGAATTGCCCCAGAGCTGGAAGCACTCATGGTCAAATGTCACTGCCACAGCATAGCTTTTGGCTATGCAAGTGGGACAAATCATGACACAACCGGCCTTGCATGGATAAAGGTCTGCTTTTATGGCCAAGGGAGCTTGCTGCAACAAGGGCCTTGGGTCTGTGTCTCTTCCAGTCCTGCTGTGGGCTATGAGATCATGTATGACTTCTGGTCTTATGTCAGTCTGTGCCACAGGTACCACTGTTGCTCCCTGTCTCTCCCTGCTCTGGCTGGGTGGGTACTATGTCCAGGAGCGGCCAAGCATCTCCTCTCCTGGATTTGGGCACTTGGGTGGTTTCTGTGTCAATCACCCATCTCCTGTTTCCTGGTTCTCCTGGGAAGTCTCATGTGGGCTGTTGGCCCCTAGTTCAGGGAGCTACAGAATGAAGCGCACCCCTCTCTGCTCCTACAGTGTGGATGTGGCTTGCTTGTCCTGGGCACTTTTCATTCAGGGTTTGCAGTTGTTTTCACACTGCTCACGAAGTGTCTCAGCCCTGTGGTTGCACCTGGTAGATCTGTTATATCTGTTCTCTCTATCTCACTCTTCAGTTTCCTTTCTCTTCATTTTTTCCACCCCCCTTGCTTTGAAGCCCCTCTACAGCTCACCAGGGGGATTCTACTCAAACATGAAGCCACATATGGTCACCATGTGGACAGTTATGGGAAACCATCCTTCTCACTGTGTGGTGGGGTTTTCTGCCAGATTCTACCCACCAAGAGCAGTAACTTAGGGGTGTGAGGACTTTGTTATTGCCAAGAGTCCCAGCCCATTCTTGTTTCTGATAAATGTCTCCATCATTAGCCAGCTCCTGTGACATACAACTATAATCCCAGGTACTTGGGAAACTGAGGCAGGAGGAGCATAAGTTCAAGGCCAGCCTGGGCAGGTTAGCAGACCCTGTCTCAAGATAAAAAAAAATAAAAAGGGTTGTAGAGGTAGCTCAGTAGTAGAGCACTTGCTTAACTTGTGCAAGGCCCTGGGTTAAAAATCCCACACTCAAAGCAAACAAGCAATACAAGGCAAGAAACTCAACAACAAGCTAAACATCTCTGAGAGTCTTCACCCTGAAGATAGGGAAAGGATGCAGGTGGCAGCAGATTCTGACGGAAGAGATTAGGTTTAGGTTTAGGCTTAGGCTGGGCTTAGGTTAGGCTTAGGCTGGGAAGAATGATGAGGGAGGGATCTTTGAGGAGGTCCCTAAATAAAAAGTATCTAGGACAAGCAAGCCAGACCCTGCCACTACACAGGAGCAGAAACAGGAGAAATTCAACATAATGGACTTAGCGTGCTGAGGGCCGACCTGAGCTGCCGCGCACCTCAGGCCTCCATGTGTGAGCCAAGGCCCAGGCCTCTGCTGTTTACCACTCTACTAGGCTTCAGGCATCCTGCAGAGCCATGTCGGAGGAGGAAGGGTGGGTTTCTGGACCAGGGTCTTTGCTGGGGAATGGAACAACCTTCCAGTGAGCTCTGTCCCTCCTTCTTGTTCCCAGGCCTGAAGAGAACAGCCTTCTAACATCTTCCTTGGGATCATCTCCCACTACTATCTCTTATAGGCCAGCCTTTCCATGTGTAAGGCCTTCTCCCTCACATGTGTACTTTCCTTGCATCTGTAGAGATATACGCACAAGGACCCTTCTCATCTGAGGACTTTTGTCACTTTATTTATTTATTTATTAATTAATTAATTAAAAAAATTTTTTTTTGAGATAGACTCTCATTATGTAATTTAGCCTGGTCTTAAACTTGTTGTGCAGCCCAGGTTGGCTTCAGACTCTCAGTGATCCTCCTGTCTTAGCCCCTTTAAGGCTGGGATTATAGGATTACATTTTTTGGGGGTGGAGGAGGGACCAGGAATCAAAGTCAGGACCTTGAGCTCACCAAGTTGGCACCATGTCACTGAGCTGCATCCCTGGCCAACATCACATTTGAGAGAACCTCACCAACCCCGCAATGTGGACCTACATGTGGCCTGGGATTGCTTTGCTGATTAATACTAAGAACTAGGTATCTCCTGGATTTGTGGTAAGGGTGAGTCCTGGGCAGGGTGAGAAGAGGCTGGGTAACATGTCGTCTGGGACATCTTCCAGTGGGTTGTATGTTCTCATGTCTACCTCTAGCTCTGACTTGTCTTTTAGCTGACGTCTTATTTGTACCTGTGTCTCCTGGCAGTTGCTTTAGCCAGGAATGTGAAGACACAAGACTTGCTTGAATTTCACCTACCACAAGCTGAATTAAATGCTGTTAGGTCTGGAAGAATTTTCTTTTTTTTCAAATTTGAAAACTTGTGACAAAATACACAAATATAGGATCATATGTTTAAGGCTACTCTAGGCTATAGAGGGAGACATTATCTCAAAATAAAACAGAACCAAGATAAAGTGTATGCAACATGAAACTTACTTTTGTAAACCACTTTTTTTTTTTTTTTTTTTTTGTGGGACCAGGGTTCAAACTCACGACCTTGCACTTGCCCAGCAGACACTTGTGCCTCGGAGCTATCTCCCTAGCCCCTTGTAAACCACTTTGAATTGTCCTCTTTAGTGGTATAAAATATACCCATGAGGTTGTGCAAATGTTGTCTCATCCATCTCCATAACATTGTCCTTTTTTTGTGGAACCAAGGATCAAACTCAGGACCTTGCACTTGCCAGGCAGGCACTTGTGCTCCTGAGCTATCTCCTTGGCTCCTTCTATAACATCCTACAAAATCAGAACTCAAGCTGGCTTAGAAGCTGAGGTGTGAGAATTGCTTGGACCCAGGAATTTAAGGCCAGCCTGGGCAACATGGTGAGGAGGCCTCACCTCAACCCCTCCTCCAAACCAAACTAAACCAAACAAAACCCCAGAAAAGTCTGTACCTATAAATAACTACTGATATAAGCTATCTATGACAAACCAACAGCCAAAATCATAGTAAATCGACAAAAATCAGGAAGAAGACAAGATGTCCACTGTTACCATTGTTACTCAAGATAGTACTGGAAACATTAGACAGAGCAATTAACAAGAAAAAGAGACAAAAGAAATAACAATAGGAATGGGAAGTATCATTATTTGTGGATAACATGAATCTCTACATGGAAGACCCTAAAAACTCCACCAAAAGACTTCTAAATTTAATAACCAAATTCATTAGTATAGCTGGCTACAAAGTGAACACTAAAAATATAGTATTCCTATACATAGAGAACAAATTCACTGAGAGAGAAATGAGAGTTTTTGTTTTCATTTGCAGAACCAGGGACTGAACTCAGGCCCTTGAGCTTGCCAGGAAAGTACTTATTCTTTTTTGTTGTTGTTGTTTTTGTTTTTTGTTTTTTGTTTTTGGCGGGACGGGGGTTCAAACTCATGACCTTGCACTTGCCAGGCAGGCACTTGTGCCACAGAGCTATCTCCCCAGCCCCTAGGAAAGTACTTATTCTACTGAGCTACCTCCCTACCCCCTAAGAGAGAAATTAGGGAAACACCTTTCACCATAGCATCCAAAAAAGTTAAATACCTAACTCTCAATCTAACAAAGGGACAAAAATACCTTTATGTTGAAAACTATGGAACTCTGAAAAAGGAGCTCAAAGAGGATATCAAAAGATAATCTTGGGTAGGAGGAACCAGTACAATGAAAATGGCCATGCTTTCACCACAAGTATTATACAGACTTAATGCAATCCTGCTCAAAATCTCAATAGCATATTTCACAGAATTAGAGAAAACAATCCTAAAATTCATTTGGAATCAGGAGAGTAAAAAAATAGGGAAATAAATTCTTAGCAATAAAGGCAAGGTAGGGAATATCACAATTCCCAACTTGAAATTATACTACAAGCTACTATGATTACCATATACAGGTACAGATTCCCTGTGATGAATGCTGTCACTGTATGTATTTAAAGTATGCTAATAAGTTGGGTGTGGTGGCACACGCCTGTAATCCCAGCACTTGGAAGGCTGAGGCAGGAGGATCAGTGCAAGTTGGAGACCAGCCTGGGCTACAAAAGTGAGCTCAAGGCCGGCCTGAACTGCATAATGAGACCCTGTCTCAAAAAAAAAAAAAAAAGTATGCTAATAAAAAAGACACTGTGGGGGCTGGGGAGATAGCTCCGAGGCACAAGTGCCTGCGTGGCAAGTGCAAGGTTGTGAGTTTGAACCCCGGTCCCAAAAAAAAAAAAAAAAAAAAAAGACACTGTGGTAAAGACAGCATGGTACTGGCAAAAACAAAAACAAACAAATACCAGACCTGAGACTCCATGGAACAGATTAGAAGATGCACAAACAACTCCAAATACACTCAGTTACCTTATCTTTGACAAAGACGCCAAATACCTTCACTGACAGAAAGATAGCCTTTTAAATAAATGGTATTGAAGGACCAGGGAGATAGCTTTGCAGCTACGTGACTGTCTGGCAAGCCCAATGTCCTGAGTTTGATCCCCAGTACAACAACAACAACAACAGCAACAATGGGAATGCACAGTGCTGGAAAAACTGGGTTTCCATAGGCTAATGATTAAAGCTAGACCTGTATCTTTCCTAAAGTTTAGTTCACACTGAACTAAAATCTAAATGGGTCAAAGATCTAAATATCAAAACAGAAACCAGAAACACTAAATCTGCTGGAAGATAGAATAGGTAGAATTCTTTTTGTTGTTGTTGTTGTTTTTTTTTTCCCCAGTGGGACCTGGTTTGAACTTTGAACTCACAACCTTGCCCTTGCCAAGAACTAAAAAACAAAAACAAAAATCAGGACACCCCCCTCCAAATTTAAAGATCCAATCCAAAAACAGACATCGGAGATGAATGGACACTTCTCAGGTGAAGAAACAGAAATGGAAAATATATGAAGAAATGCTCAGCATTACTGATCATTTGAGAAATGCAAATTAAAACAACACAGAGATTCCATCTCACTCCAGAAAGAATGGCTATCATCAAGAAGTCACCCAGCAACAAATGCTAGTGGGGTTGTAGGAAAGAGGAACCTTCCTCTACTGTTGATGGGGGCATAGATGGGTGCAAACATTGTGGAAATCAGTGTGGAGATTGTTCAAAAAACTGGAACAAAAGTTTCCATTTAATCTAGCTATTTCCTTTCTGGGTATCTTCCCCCCAAAAATTAAAAGTATTATACCACAGTGAAATATGATCCACCATGTTTATAACAACATAATTTGTAATAGTTCAATCTTGAAAACAATCCAGTTACCCATAAATCAATGAATACATAAAAAAGGTGTGTTTTTTATACAATGAAGTACTAGTCTGCTTTAAAGAAGGATAAGCTTGAGATATTTCTAGGTAAATGGATACACCTTGAGGTCATACTCTTTTTTTTTTTTTTTTTTTTTTTGGCTTTTTGAGACAGGGTCTCACTGTGCAGTTCAGGCTGGCTTTGAACTCACTTTTGTAGCCCAGGCTGGTCTCGAACTCGCAGCAATCCTCCTGCCTCAGCCTCCCAAGTGCTGGGATTACAGGCGTGCGCCACCACGCCCGGCGGAGGTCATACTCTTAAACAAATTGGACACACATGGGTAAATACTGCATTGTTTCTCTGGTGTGAGAAACCAAAAGTGTAAAGAAGGACCAAAATGTATAATAGGTATTGAGAAATGGGAAGAAAATGTTCCAGTATCAAAAGAAATAAGGGGGGAAGAAGAAATGAAGGGACAAAAAAAAAAAAAAAGAACGGAAACAAAAGTTTTATAACTAAGGAGGAAAAGGGGTTGAAAGGAGGGGAATGGAGAAAAAGAAGCAAGATATATAATGTACAGGTACACACTCCCTGTGATGAATACAATCATAGTATGTATCTAAAATGTACACATAATGTACTGCTCCCGGTGTAAACTCAGTTACTGCCATTCTCTCTCTCAAGAGTAGTACTTGGAAATAAGAGACTGGGCCTAATACCATAGTCTTGACAGGATATAATTTTGTATTTCCTTGAATTCCCAAATATCTGTGTAAAAATTGTGTAACTGCTTATATCATAATGTATGGAACGTTATTAGAATATCAATGATGGTCAGAAAATATCAATTCCAAGCTAAGTCAAAGATATTTGATACTCAGAAAGCCAGTGATGATAAGCTCAAGTACCTATGCTATAGTGTAATAGTATCAGAAAGCTTTTCTGCT
>PVJA010053876.1:0-11802 GCA_004027025.1 Myocastor coypus
AAAAAAGAATGTAGTCCTCATATGAGCTTAGTTTTTGCCTCTCACAGATCTATAGCAGAACACATGTTAATTTACCTTGATTAGCTTCTACTCATTTATATTATGGATGAAAACTACAACAGTACTTGCTTACTGGATATTTCACTGATTCATAAAGTTTAATCACAACTACTGAGGTTCTAATTATTGTTAAATTGAGCAGACAAGTTATATACGTACGTGACAGAGAAACTTAAAACATTTGACTGGGGACATAGATCAGTGGCATAAGCACCTGACTGCCAAGAACAAGTCCCAAGTGTGATTCCTCAGTAAGGCAGAAACAATGAAATATAAAATATTCTTTTAATCATATATGCTTTGTAAGCTTCTCTTGAGTGCACAACAGCTTCCTTGAGTCTGTGAATTAGAGAGATGCTTTCACAGTCAATCTCAAGTATAGCGGTCTTTTATATATATATTTTTTTATCGTACTTCCCTTCCCAGTAAAAACCATTTGGAAAGTGAATTTTTGGTCACAGGAAGGACAAATTCAGGGAGTATGTGCAATTTAATTAAGGTCATTTCATGAAATAAGGGAATTGATCACATTGCATCTAGCATATTAGTATTTTCTTTAGGTGTATGGAATCTTATTTTGAAAGTTGCTTTGATAAAGTAGATATGAGAGAAGGAATACAAGAATATTGCAGACTCTGAATCATGGAAAATTTAAATATATCTTATTATTCATATTTTGTCTTTACAGAACACACTAGTTTTAACAGAAAACAACATGATTTAAATTACATTGAATGTAAAATTCATAACAGTTCTGTATCATGATAGCAGTGTTAAGTTGATTACAAACAGCTGCAACATTCAATTTGACATTGGAATGTTATTCAAAGGGTAATTAAAAACAAAATGTCCATATGTAGATCTCTGTACTGTATAATTTGCACAATTCAGAGGCTGATTTTCATTGACCTTCAAGCTATGCATATCAAATATTTCATCTTCATTATCTAAATTTTGGAAGCTTATAAATAAGGTTAAGTTTCCTTAATTCTTTGTGAGGATCTCTAAGGAGAAAAGGATTTTAAATTTATTTCCTAGAGATATCAAATGTGTGTGTGTGTGTGTGTGTGTGTGTGTGTGTGTGTGTGCGTGTGTGTGTGTGCGTGTGTGTGTAAAATAATGGCAGTTATGTAAGCATAGTCTTTTAAGCCCCCAAAGCGTTTTTCCTAAATAAACCTTCATAGATTTTGTTGAATCCAATCATGCATGATACATCTGTGAAGGCAGACACTAATGTTCAATGGTTTGAAAAATTTTAATGAGAATCAACTTCTTTTCAGAAGATAGTCCTCAAAATAGCCAAGCAAAGTAGATATTCACTTTTGTCTGCATGTAATTCTCATAGAAAAGGGGAAATACTTACCTCAAGGAAATCTGCATGTGGGCTTGAAGAGTGAAATATTGATTGCCCTTGGCTTCTAATTTTGCCTCCATTTGAAGGATATAGCTCACTGCTTGATTTCAAACTAAAGGAGGTTTTGGATGCCTTAATACTAGAAGTCAATGTGGATTCAGTAATAAACAGGGAAAGACTGCATTATTTTCTAAATAAGCAATTATGTAAAGCAAATAATAACATCCTTTGATATGATTAGGAAAGAAGGCAATTGGTCTTATCACAAAGAGTAGTGTGGGACATCATTGAAAATATTTGAATTTTAAATAATTTAGATTATTTAAAAATGAAGGAAAGTGCATATGATGACAATCAGATAAATTCAGCAATATTTTGAAAGGAAGATCATGAGGATTTTCTGGTCATCTGCAAGTATGTAAACTTGTGTGTACATATATTATATGAAAATAAAACTCCCAATCTGAAAGATACCTGGGAAAATTTCATATTCTCTAAAATCAAAGAATGAATTTTAAGAACATTGGAAGTTAAGTGAAGAATATATTGGGAGAAAGAAAGCTTCTTTCTTTTGAAGAGGACAGAAGGGAATCTGAGTGGATTGCCCAGGAATCTACATTTTTAAGGAAATTTTATAAAGCAAAACCATGAGGTGAAGCAGGTCTGATGTGGAAAACATAGGAAGTCACTAGGTGGGCATTAGGTGTGATAAATTTATGGTCAACCAGACAAATTACAAGTGCAATTGCTCAGGTAAAATTGATTAAATCAAGGAACACATGTGAAAGTAAGTCATGTAGCCTATGAGCATGAATATAGAATAGCGGTTTATGCTGTAGAAGGCTGGGTTACTTACTTTTCATGGGTGCTTCCGGGTGATAGAGACCTATTTTGAACGTCAGTCCCAGATGCTTATCTTTGTGAAGGTATGCATTTGTTTGAAGTTTTGTCTTGAGGTCTCATCCACAGTGAGAATGTCTGTTTCTACCACAGTTGCAAAGCATCTTTTCATCTATACTGGCTCCTACTGAGGGTTTGTCTCTGTCTGACTGGCTATAATATTTCTACTAACTGCTCTGCCTATACTATGTATGCATGCAAAGTTAAAAGAAAAAAATATGAACAGCTACATTTTTATTGCCTAAGGAAATAATTGCATTATTCTATTGCTTTTTGAGACAAAAAAGACTAGGAATACCTGGTACAAAATATTTGAAATGTTAACGAAATCAACTTGAAGCTGTATTTATTGTTTTATGCAATGTAAAGTCCTCAGTTGTCTTGATACAGCTTTTTTCAGTGAAGTGGTACAAATGGGGACTGGATGGATATATGGTGAAAAATAATTGAAGAAATTTTATTTTAAAATGTACTGAAAGGTTATATTGTGACATCATCTCTCATGATTAAACAAATGCCAAATATAAAATACAAAAACTGGAATGAACAGCATAGTTGTATTTTAACTAAATGCTCTTGTAAAACGATATGGAATACAGACACTAGACAGAGAGTAATGCTAAGCCACAAATTTTAAGCGAAGAGTCTTTATAAAATAATCCAAGCTTCAATATAATCAAGGCAAGATATTATCAGACTAAACTAGGTGCTACAATGGTGAGGTATTTTATGTAAACCTGTGAGTGGCAACAAAGTAAAAACTTCAAGCAGATACACAAGACATAAAGTAAATGGTCAAAGGATACTGTTGAAGAAAGTTATATTCTCAGAAAGGAATAAAGTACAGGAAAAAAGCATGGTACAGAAAGAATAAAGTTACAATTTTAAAAGAGGGTAAATAGCATATCCTTGCCAATCAGTAACTACCAGTAGTATAAATAGATTAAATTCTCCATTCAAAAGAAATTCACTACCTTAGTAGTTAAATAATGAAAAAGTAAACTAACATGCTTGCAAGAGGTTTAGTTCAATTTTAATGATAAATATAAAATGAAAATAAAAGATTGTATGAAAATACACTAATCCAGTGGGAACCAAAAAATATAAAATGAACCTTAAATAAAAAACTCTATAAAATAACACAAATAAGCACATTATATACTGATAAAGCAGTACATTATCTAAATAATTTAATAGGCACAAATGTCCTTGTCACTTATTAACCATTGAATATTGGTCCCAGTACTGCATTACAGATGGTAAAATCTGTGGATATTGAAGTCCCTTATATACAGTGGTTTAGTATGTGTGTGCAGCCTAAGTACATATTCCCACATATTTTAGCTTCTATCTACATTACTTATATTATTTACTATATTTCACATCCTATAGAAGCCACTGCTATACATTATTGGTTATGGAACGATAGCAAGGAAAATGACGGTAAATGTTCAGTACAGATGTCATTTTATTTTATAAAACTTTTTATCTAGAGTTTGTTGAATTAGTGGATACCAAATACTGGAATAGAGAGGAATGACTGTTCCATGGTTTTTCCAATGTATAAAAATTATGAAAATCTTTATCAATATTCCAGAGTAATAAATCAATAATAATCAATAGGAAAAAACAGTAAAAAAGCAAAACAAGGTAATAAGATGGCCAGACCTACAATGTTTGCAAGTTCAGGCTACTATTACATAAAATAAAGATTATGTGAACAGAAACACTATGCTATTACAATATGTGGTTTGATTGTTGAGATGACTATTAAGTGACTAGTGAAGAGGTTTTGTATATGGTATGTATATGCTGAACAAATGAATGATTTACTTGTAGGGATTAGTGGATCAGGATAGCTTGAGCTGACTTCTTACTACAGAAATATGTTGTAATCTAAAATATATGAATTTTCAATGAAAATTTCCATTTAATATTTTCAAATATTGTTTGACCACATATAACTAAGAATGTGTAAAGAAAAACTACAAATAAGGGGAAAATATTGTGGCATTAAGCTTACAATAGCTCCTAGTATACCAAATATCTACTTGTATATCTATCACTTCATATCCTTGTATTTGTGAGGAAATACTTTGATAACTTCAAAATCAAAAGAATCAAAGAGAAAAATACATACTTTGAACTTATAGAACTTCAAAATTTTTTAAAAATTGATTTTTAAACAAAATATGAAACAGAAAGTCTATATATATGGATATATATTATTTCAATATATCATGTATCAAGTAAAAGTCTTCATACATGTATAAGATAAAATAATTTGCATTTCAACAACAAAAACAAGCTGAATTTAAAACTCAGTAAAGAACTGAATTCACTTTTACCAAAGATACTCAAATGACCAATAAGGTTATTAAAAAATAAGTAGCCTCATTAGATATGGCACAGATACCAATCAAAAATATAAGATACTATTTTAGAGGAACTGGGGTGGTTCTAATTTATGAATGACAAGTAATACTTCAGGAGAAATCTGAACAAATTTGAACATCTATATTTTATTGGAAAGAGTGTAAAATGGCACAATTGCTTTTGAAGTTTGTTTGTCACATCTTTTTTGGTCAGGTCTTTAAACATCTAAACAAAATAACCACATAATGCAGGAATTTCAGTCCCAGTTACATGTATAAGACAATTCAAAACAAGTATTGACAGGGCCAGGGAGATAGCTCAGTGGAATACGTGCTTGCCTGACAAGTGCAAGGCCCTGAGTTCAGTCCCTGATACCACAAAAAATGAAAGAAAGATAAAGTAAAAAAGCAAGCAAGCAAGCAAGAAAATAGAGAGAGAGAAAGGCAAGTATTGTATTGAAGCAACTACTTGTACATGACTATTTATAGCAACAAAGATTACAGTAGTCAAAATGTAGAAAGAAGCCAAATATTGATTAATGGATGCATGCATATGTTAAATATGGCATATCCATTTTTAGCCATAAAAAGAAGTGAAGGTGGGGCTGGGGAGATAGCTCCGAGGCACAAGTGCCTGCTGGGCAAGTGCAAGGTCGTGAGTTCGAACCCTGGTCCCACAAAAAAAAAAAAAAAAAAAAAAAAAAAAAAAAAAAAAAAAAAAAAAAAAAAAAAAAAAAAAAAAAAAAAAAAACGTGAAGGACTGTTGGATGCTACATGATGCATGAAGTTCTAAAATTTTATGCTACTTAAGGGAAGTCAAACATAAAAGTTAAGATTGTGTAACTCCATTTTTTTTGTGATGCTAGGGTAGCTAGCTTATTGCTGTTCACCTAGAGGTGGAAATGTACACAAATGCTCGGACTTCTCCTAGGAAGGGTTTCATCCAAGTTGCAGTACTTTCACATTGATTTTAATTTTATTATTGTTAATAATACTATTGTGATTACTTTTAATAAGAAATTACAATGTGACAGTTTCAAAACATGTTCATAGGGCATTCACAATAATTGATACAATACATGTTGTTGTCCTCATTATAGTTATACAGGATACAGGGTGTAGACGTGATAAATTTTCTACAGGGCACAAGGTATAGGCATGATAAATATTCTAATGGTTATTGGTACAATAGATTTCTTCTCTTTGATCTAAGAGAAGATTGTTGTATACATAGTCAGATGTTCGGTAATTTCAGTGTGTTAATGGTGAAAGCGGAAATGTTGGAAACTGTTGATTTGAGCCTTTTACAGCTCAGCATACTAAACTACCCTCAAGTTTTATGTGTCGTGTTTAAGTTTTTCTGTTGGGTGTTCAAGGGCAAGTTAAAGAAAGACCTGTATAACAAAACATGTGTATTTTGTACCTCTCAAGATCAGTCAAACTTCGGAACCATGTACAGTGCTTCGTAGAATTATAATCAATGTCAGCCTTCTGAACTAGTCATGGCCATTGCTTGACCAGTTTGCTCTCTATGAAAGCCTGAGAGCCGGGCATGGTGGCACATGCCTGTAATCCCAGCACTCAGGAGGCTGAGGCAGGTGGATCGGTTCAAGTTCAAGGCCAACCTGGGCTACAAAAGTGAGCTCAAGGTCAGCCTGAACTGCATAATTAATGAGATCCTGTCTCAAAGAGACAAAAAAAAAAAAAGACAGCCTGAGAGAATGTTTTCTCTCTAGGTGACTCTTCTTAGGCACATTGTACATCATCATTCTATTTTCTCTGTGGTCCCTTAATCTCCTTGAACAGAAAATTTGGGACAGCACTGAGTTATAGGATACTACATCATAGGTTCTGTTCTGTCGTGATTCCTCAATCACCTTGAAGGGCTAGGGCCAAAATATTGGCTATTTTTATAGCCCTTTTCTTATTTCTCTAATTTTTGGTCATCTAGTGTATGAAATTCCACAGGTTTAGAAGTCAGACTAGTTCCTGCCGTGGACTTCGATGAGGTGAATGACTGCTTATTTTGCACAGCGTTTTCTTACAGGTGATTAAATGCTAGTTCTGCTGATAACCCAGTGCTGTTATGGAATAATGGATTGTGCATAGAACTACTTTCTCTTTGTTCAATTAGAAAAATCATTTGCTCCAATACTGTTTGGAAAAGTTATCATATCTGCATGTTGTACTCTGAACAACTACTGTGAAGACAACAATATGCATTTTCTTAATTATTCTTCCTGTCCCATTAATGTGTTTTGAAACTGTGTCATTGTTATTTCTTATTAAAAGTGCTAAAAATAAATAAATAAATAAATAAATAAATAAATAAACAAAAAGAAACTGCTCTAGAGCTAGAAAGAAGTGATGACTGTACAGCATTGTGTAATTTTGATTTCCACTGAAATACACATTTTAAAATGACCAGTGTTAAAATAACGATATTCAATTTTATCTCATTGAAAGAAGGTGGACAGAAGGACCACCAACTCAGGAACACCTCTCCTGTCCTTATCGCTGATATGCACTTTGTTTCACTCAATAAATATGTTTTCTACATTATATATATAAAAAAACACAGACAGAATTCTCAAGAGAAATTGATAAATCCAGAAATAAGGACAGGTTAACAGATATTTCTATAAAACTAATTGATTAAGGAAACAAAATATTAATAAGGTTATATAATATTTTAAGAACAAAGTTAGAAGACTAGAATTAATAGATATCTGTGGAATCATGTATCCAGAAGAATATATATATTCATATATATATTAAAATTGATGATTTATGATATCATAGTAGACTTTTTAACACATATCCCAAGTCAATATAAGTACAGTCTTGGAAAAATAATAGCTAAATTAGAAACTAACTATAAAAATGTAGTTAAACAACAACTAAAAATCTCTACATATTTTGAAACTTAAAAATAAAAACAACTTAAGTGATGACATACTGAAATAAAAATTGCCATTGTAAATACTGTAGCAGAAAATCAGATGCTGCACTTACAAATGCCTTTTGCATATTTAAAATCAGAAAGTATATTCACATATGGCCTTCATGTTAGTCTTCATTACCTTGTAATTTGAATTAGCTCCATGCTAAACTCTATATATGCATGATAACCACCTAAACAGTATCTGCAATGCAAAGCTTATTAGTGCCTAGTTTAGGTGGCCTATTTCATCCCCTTTAAGACTGAAGACATCCAGACAAATATAAACAAGTACTTTTCAGGAATTTCAATTACTATCCATTTGTAGCCTTCATATTTATACTTGCAGAAATTCAGAGATAATCTTAAAAGCCTTAAGTGATTTATCCCATGAGTTCCCATGGATTCCAGAAAAATAAATGCCTTTCAGATCATTTCAGAAGAAAGTCACCACAATGAGCTATATCTTGTCCTGGAAAAGAAATCTTCAATCCTTTCTGTTTTGCTTCCCACAGTGGCTAGTATAATGAAGAACGAAATTTGGTCTATTGGGACACCTAACTGGGCTTTTGCCTAAAACACTAAGAAAATGATATGTCAAACCTTATAGTCATCAGATGAAAATATAGTTAGATACATATTTACAAACTTTAATGCATTCATCAGAAACATGAAGAGTGAATCTCAATTTATTTTTCAAAGTATAATTGCTTCATTTCCTTGAACATCCTACATATAGCTATTTTAAATGTTGCTTTGAAATTGTTCTATTACTGGAATTTATTATGGACTGAATTTATGCTATTTTGTGTATGTGGGAGGGCTCACTTAGTCATATTCATATATTTTTAAAATTTTGAATTATAGCCTTGTCCCTGTTGCTGTCTGTCTCTGTTCCTGTAACTCTGTCTGTCTCTATCTCTCTGTCCCTCCCTCTTGTATTCTCTCTCCTCTGTGTCTTTTATCTCTATGTTTCTGTTCCTTCTTTAAATGTTTCTTAAATTCATGCAACTGCTTATATTACACTCCAACCCAGAACTACTTCACTTATTGGTGGAACAAGGCTGCTGTCCTATAATAGCATTTTTTTTTAAATTTTTGAGACAGGGTCTCACTATGCAGTTCAGGCTGGCTTTGAGCTCACTTTTGTAGCCCAGGCTGTTCTCGAACTTACAACGATCCTCCTGCCTCAGCCTCCCAAGTGCTGGGATTACAGGCGTGAGACACCACGCCCGGCTATAATAGCATTTTGTGTCTCGGAGAGAGTAGCCAGAAATTGTATATGTATTCTAGTGCATAGGCACTTAACAAATAATAAATTGTTGTCTTAGGCATTATTCTACAAAAAATATTTTCCAAGTTTTATCCACAAGCAAGTGTAGTTCCAGCATTACTCATACCCTTACATAGGTAGCCTATCTTCATCTTAATGTGTAGAAAAACCTTAATTATACAAATTTTACAGATTCTAAACAATTATTCCCTCTACTTGGTGTATGTAGCTCAGTCAGCAAGCCCTCAATTTAGGCTCCACTATATAAAAGTAATGATAAAACAACTAGATATTCTCTCTGGCTTGTATTTCTATTCCACTTATGGTTCAAGAAAGTTTTGTCCTTTTTTTATTTATTTTTTAATTTTTTTTTAGTTTTGTCCTTTTTAAATATGGAACTTTTCACAAATTTACACGTTTTCCTTTCACAGGGACCATGCTAATCTTCTCTGTATCCTTCCAATTTTTAGTGTTTGTGCTGTTGCAGTAAGCAATTGTCTTTGAGATAAACCATGTAGCTGATTGTTCTTTTTCTTTACCTATTTTGTTTTTCATTGCTCTAGGGTATCAACTAGACATAGAGACAATATTGGCTGTGCAAAATTTTTCATGGGTAGCTAAATTATCTATCTGTATGAAAAATCATAAATAGTAATAAATTTAATTTTCTTTGCAGATGAAGGATTACAGAAGTAAAGTAATCGCAAAAATCTATTCTCCTGTCTTTTCCCTTATATATTCAATAGATATTTATACATTAACTATGAATGTTCAGTATAATAACTATGTATTACATGTTACAGGAAGGAGATTACTGACATATATTCTATAATAAAGGAGTTTACCATGGAACAGAAATTGAGTAAGGAATAGACTTTTGATAAGTTCAAAGCTTTGGTTAAAAATTTATGATTATTGACCTGAATTGCTGCCTACCACCAGAAGGGAGCTCACATGTATCAATCACTTGGAAAATTATTCTCATTGCCATGATTTCTCTGATGAACTTATTATAAGAAAGTGATTTAAATTATTTAAATATTAAAAATCTGCTATAATCGAGTCTATCACATCTTAAAGCATATTTTATTCATGTAATATTAGAAATGAAAGTTGGCAAATTCATTACGTGTAAGCAATTATGACATACACTCTACTTGTCTAAAGCCATTGTTTCAGTTACTTTTTACTTATTGCCGGGACAAAATTCCCAGCACTCAAAACTAAGGAAGGAAAGGTTTATCTTTATTTATTTATTTATCAGGACCGGGGTTTAAACTCACAACTTTGCACTTGCCCAGCAGGCACTTGTGCCTTGGAGCTATCTCCCAAGTCCCGGAAAGTTTTATTTTGCTCACAGTTTGAGGAGGTTTCACTCTGTGTTCAGCTAGCTCCCCGGTAGAGTGGCACATGGCAGAGGGCAGCAGTTTATGGCAGCAGGAAACAGAGAAGTTCATAGGCAAGCTATAGCTTCTAACCAACTTCTCTTCCCTCTTTATATTGTAAACAAGCTACCTTGGAGGCTGGGTATGTACAACTCACACAATGTCCATACATTCCTCTTGAACAGGATGAGGATGTTTACCATCTAAATTGTGGCTTCCTGCAAAACCACTTAATTAAACTTCTAACCTTCTCAAGTTGACACAATGTATCAACAGTGCAACCCACCTCTTGTCTAAGGCAAACTCTTAGCTGTGAGTCCTTGTGCAAATGAAAAGTTACATTCTTCAAACATTCAAAGGCACAAGATAAACACGGCCGTTCCAAAATGTACACCCATAAGGGCAAACATTAAGTCCTGTAGTTCCATGTGGAATATCCTATGCAACCTGTAAGGAGTTGTGAACTCAAAAAGCCTTATGTGGTTCCACCACTATGGCACTTCTGCTGGTAGCTCTCACAGCTTTTCCCAGGAGCTGGCTTTGCTCTCTCCTTGCAACTCTCCTTAGACAATCTGTGTTCCTGTGTTTTTGAAAATTTTGGGATTTTATTTGAATAGGTTTCTCACTCACAGCTTTACACACTGCCCTCTCAATAGCACATTGCCTGGACTACCAGGCCTTCTGAAATCTAGGCGGAAGTCTTCTTAAACTCAGAACTCCTGAATTCTGCATGCACCTAAAACCAATGCAGTATGGGTTATGCCCAACTCTGCTGCTAGCTGGAGCAGTAACCAGGCCTCCTTCTTTCTTGGATGTAGGGGTCGAGTGCTTGGAATTTTGAGCACTCTGTCCCTGATTCTGAGAAACAGATACTCTATACAAATACACTATGCTGCAATGTGGTGTGGCTGCCGCCTCCATTCTGGAACATGGGACTCTGCAGGTTTCTCCTCAAAGTAAAGTCCCTCACCCTTGTGATTCTGAGGCTGCAAGGGGTGAGAAACTGCTACCACCTGTGATGCCCTCAGGACATCTTTTCTATGCTCCTGTTTCTTCTTCATGATGGATATCCTCTCACCTCTATCTTTGTATTCAACAGCTTTATTGTATCTTTCTTTCTGGCCAAACTCACAACATTTTAAATCATCCTGCTGTGCACTTTGCTCTTGATTGTCAACATAAATCTGGCTAAAAGCCCCCAGCAACAGCCATGCCATTGCCTCAATATTTGCATGCTTTGACATTTCTTTTTCAAGTTTAACTAGTCTACTATGCTTAAAGTCAGTCTCAGGCAAAGTCTCTCGATAGGAGCAAAAATGCAGACAAACTTTCATAGTCCAACAAACAATGCAGTCCTTCTTCCAAGCAGAAAATTCCTCAGCCTGGTCTTTATAGGCAGGATTTCTAACAAATATCTGGTCTGAGCTCTGAACAGAATCTCCCATACAAGGCGGGCGTGGTGGCTCACGCCTGTAATCCCAGCACTCGGGAGGCTGAGGCAGGAGGATCAGTGC
>PVJA010053877.1:0-12212 GCA_004027025.1 Myocastor coypus
TCACTGATCACTTTCTTCCATGGCCCCATAATCTCTTTAAACAGGAAGTTTGGGACATCACTGAGTTATAGGCTATAGCAGTACAGGTTCTCGTACGTCCTGATTTCTCACTCACCTCAAAGGGCTTGGGCCAAAATATTGGTTATGGTCATAGCCCTTCTTTTTCTCTAATATGTTGGTGTGCAAACTTAAGTTGTTAACTGTCCAGAGGAGACATTTAATGATATTATAATTATAAAATATGCACTTGAGCTTAACATCACTATCTGAGTATCAAATGCCTTAAACATAACATGAAACAGGTATTTTCCACCAATTGTTAATATTCTAAACTTTAAATTCCTATAGAATTTAAGAACAATAGTAATTATGCATTTTTACCAAAAAATTTAGCATTTTAACTATGTCTGCATCTTGTACTCTGAACAGCTACTACAAAGACAGCAATGTGCAATGCATTTTTTATTATGTCTGCCCTAGGAATGTGCTGTGTAACTGTCTCATTGCTATTTCTTTCTCCTTACTATTAATAAAAATAAAACATAAAACAAATTTTAAAAATAAAATATAAATAATAGTAAATTATGAATTATTGACATTAAAATCTCATTATTTTTGGTTTTGGCCATGCTATTAAAATATATTTTAAGTTACTTAATTTTATATATTTATGGAATGTAGTATGCTATTTCTATATATAATGCTTAATGATTGTATTAATGTTGTTAAAATATCCATTACATTTTTTAAAAGTATGCATTCATAGATGTCACATAAAGCAAACATTTCAGGACCATTTATTCTATAGGATTACTTAATCTAAATTGTTTAATTCACAACACAAAGGTTGGGGAGACTTTTGGATATTCTTGACATAAATTATGGTTTTCTGTTTTGTTTGTTTGTTTTTGTCTTTTTGAGAGAGGGTCCCACTATGCAGTTCAGGCTGGCCTTGAGCTCACTTTTGTAGCCCAGGCTGGTCTCGAACTCACACTGATTCTCCTGCCTCAGCCTCCCAAGTGCTGGGATTACAGGCATACCCTACCACACCCGGCCTTGTTTTCTATTTTGAAGCAAATTTTGGGAGGTTAATTAAGCCGAATCTTCTGTGAACCATAGTCATTGCTGGATCTTATCATCTACTGTTTCATTTGTAGATTGTGGCCACAGGAATCTGTCGCTCAGATGACCACGTGGTCAGTGGACACTTAGTGACTCCTCTTCCTGTGATCCTGGGACATGAGGGAGCTGGCATTGTCGAGAGCATTGGAGAAGGGGTGACTTCAGTAAAACCAGGTGCACAATTCACTCAGTAAATGTCTGTTGGTTCATTAGACCAAGATCATCTAGGACAGATCAGGAACTGACATGTAAAAGCTCTCACAGGTCCTGGATGAACCGGGAGCAAGAAGTGGTCATCTGTGCTTTGTCTCTGACTCAGGCATGCTACAAGCAAATGACCATGAATGTTATCTTTCAAAATCTATTTATCATTATTTTACTGATGCCAGGCATGAGATTAGAGCAGGGTGCACATGAGCTTCACAATGACACAGTGCCAGCCAAAGTGGAGCTCACATTCTAATAACCTCCTTCACAGTGGGGCTGAGCAGTGCCTCTGTCAAGACTCAAACAGAACTACAAATGAGACAAGAAAAAACACAGGTTATGGCCCAGTCCCTAGATCAGTATATAAAATTGTGCTGTGCTGACTGCACAAAATAGGGCTTCAAGGCCGTGACTGAGTCAACAGGACCTGTTTTGCCAGGTGGGGAGTGAAGCCCTCTCACCAACTTCCTCTTCCAGTATAACCACCTTCCGGATCACAAAGCATAGCAACAGAATGGAGGGAAGGAAATCGAAGCAAGCAAGCAGCAAGTACGCAGCCACAGTTTTAATATCACGGCTACAGTTCAACTTCACTAGCTAAAAGTGAATAATGACTTCAGTGTAGTTCTCAGTCCTAATTTTATTATGCAGCGTTTAGTTTTCACAATAAGAATTGAATTAACAACACATTTTCATGCTATCACCTATCACCATTACTTAATGTTTGTTCATATAATGTGATAGCCCACTAATTCTTTTCAATTCCTCGAAAAAGCCCCATGGCCAAAAACAGATGTTTATTCTAAAGCATCACTTTAGCGACTTGATGAACATCCATCATTTCTAAGTACTCTGTTAAACTCTAAAGAGAAAGTAAAACAAGTAGTATAGTTTTGTTGGAGCTCAAATTATTGTCTTTGGTTAGAAAAGACACAATACATGACAATTTTTTCTTTTCCATGCCCTATCTATGCCAAAATACTAGATTTTTCATAAATTACTAGGAAAAAATATTTTAATTTCATTTACTATTTTATGAGAAAGTATTTAATTCATTGTTAGAGTTTCCAATGGAAATTCTTGAATTCTTTGTGCCATTTTTGTTAGTTTTATGCTAAAGAACAATGACTTTTAAAAGCTTTCACATCATAATAAAAATAAACACAAAATCTTGAAAATTGAAAGGTAGGTGATCAAAGTATTTATTTATTTTTTCAGGCCCAGGTCAAAGTGATTCTTTAATATAACCAATGACTAAATCTTTAAAATTGTATTACAATAATTACATTTATTTTTACTTAATTTTATTTTACAAAAGTTGAACAAAACCTACCATCTTCCCAATATCTCACTGAATTTAAAATTTATTTTCTTTTTTAAAAAATTTTTTACATCATCTTTATTTTTTCTCTTCTTTTTTTTTATTTTTTCTCTTCTTTCTTTTTTTAAACTTTATTTATTGCTGGGCGTGGTGGTGCACGCCTGTAATCCCAGCACTCGGGAGGCTGAGGCAGGAGGATTTGTGTGAGTTCGAGACCAGCCTGGGCTAGAAAAGTGAGCTCAAGGCGCCAGCCTGAACTGCATAGCGAGACCCAGCCTCAAAAAGACAAAAACAAAAACAAAAACAAAAACAAACAAACAACAACAAAAAAAACTTTATTTATTTATTTATATTATGGCCTGCTCAGCCCACCCTGGAGGTGGGGCTGGTGCAGCATGTGGTGCCAGGGATTGAACCACGATACCTGCCGCCACTAAGCTTTCCTAAGCAGGCACTTTAGACCGCTGAGCCATCCTGCCGGCCCCTAAAATCGATATATATTTAGAATATTACCTAATTATATATTTTATAAAATAATGTAATACATATTAGTCTATAATATAGACTTAGATTTAAGATTTTGTTAAGATTTTAAAGTTATGATGCATAAAGTTTCCAAGTAAAATCAGTGTGCACCATAATGTCAACCCTTAATATAATGGAAATAAATTTTAATCCTTGTTACCCACATCCTATGTCCTGCTTCGATTTTTTGAGACACTTGATCCAAATGGAAAATAATGTTGAAAGCAATAATTGGTGATATTCTTGAGACTGGATTCTTTGTCTTGGAGAATTTTTCTATGTATAAGCTTTAAGTTCTTTGTGTATTAGTTCCTGGATAGAAACTGAAAAATAATTTATAATATTTCCCCTCCAGGTGATAAAGTCATCCCGCTGTGTATTTCCCAATGTGGAAAATGCAGAAATTGTAAACACCCAGAAAGCAACCTCTGTATGAGAAATGGGTAGGTGTCTCTCCTTTGCTTGCTTTGCTAATGAGCTTGTACATTAGTTGTGTTCTGTCTTATGTGCTTTGTGTGCTTGTGTGTCTCACTGTACAGTTTGTCATCAGGGCTTCAGAGCACAATGCAAGATGGCACCTGCAGGTTCACCTGCAGAGGAAAGCCCATTCACCACTTCACAGGCACCAGCACCTTCTCCCAGTACACAGTGGTGGAAGAGATCTCCGTGGTCAAAATCAATGCGGCCTCACCCTTGGAGAAAGTCTGTCTCATCGGCTGTGGATTTTCTACTGGTTATGGTTCTGCAGTCAAAGTTGCCAAGGTAGGCTTGGCTGTGGCCAATGACACTAGGTACACTCAGCCTGCCAGCACCCACAGGGAAGCAGTTTCTCCCAGGCATCACAGGTTCTTCATGGATTTGTGGTGCTGACAATTTCTAGAAAAGGAGACCTAGAAGGAAAGTGAGAATCTGTCCTGCGAAATTCACCTGTTTTATCACAAATGAAAATGTTTATAATTACTTAAGGAAAAGTAGACTTCCTTTTCAATACCTGTTCAATATGTTTTCATGAGGGTACTGAGTTTTAGATATGAGGATTCATTTAGTCATTCATTCTATAGTTACAGTGAAAAGATACAAAGAGTAGGACAACAGGTTCTGCTGGAATTGAAGGAGTCAATGTAAAAAACTACAGTTTTTTCCATTCTAATTTAAAAAATAGGAAACACTATAACATAGGTCCTTGAGCTACACATCACTGTCTTTCTGAGTATCAAACATCTTAAACTTAACTTGGAATTGGTATTATCTATCTATCATTGATATTCTAATAAATCTCTCTAGAATGTGATAAAATCAGTTACACATTTTTACATAGAAATGTATAAATCTAAGCACATACATAATTGTAGCCTGTAAATCTTTTGATATTTTTCCTAGTCTTACTCTCATCTAATACCCTTTTTTGTTTTCTTGTAAACCAATCATTTACTTGAGTGATAGAAGTAACTGAAATTACATTAGAAGCAGCACGCAACTAAAAGATCAGAATGACAGGTATTCCAAGCATAGTTTTAGTGTTACATATTGCTATCCTGAGTGTGTTAAACTTTTGGAGGTCTTAGGACTGTTATCTAATTCATCCTGTGCAAGGATTTGCTCCTGTCATGTTTCCTATGTTTTCTGTTTGCAGTCACTTCATTGTTTAACCCTTAAGTCCTTGATTTCCATTCAGCTGTTATGCTTCTCCATTGTTATTTTTTCTAAGTTTTACACTAGCGACACTATATGACATTTACACAAGTACATCTGGTTTATTTTACTTATGAGTAATCTTCAAGATACAACCATTTATTTAGGAAGTCTTCTAGTTTATAATTCTTTATAACTGAGTAATATTCTATTGTATAGAGTAATAGTATCACTAAGCTTTTCTTCTGGGGGGTGAAGAATATAAGTTTATGACCAAAAATTAGAGAAGAAGAGGGGATACATGGATAGCTAACATTTTGGCCCTAGCCATTCAAGGTCAGTGAGGACTCAGGACATAAGAGAACCTGTACTGTAACTTCCTATAACTCAGTGGTGTCCCGAATTTTCTGTTCAAGATTATGGAGGAAAGGGATCGACGATGTATAGTATGCCCACGGACAGTCACCTAGAGAGAAAACATTCTCTCGGCCTTTCACAGAGAGCAAACTGGTAAGACAATGGCCGTGACTCATCCAGATGGCTGACACTGACAACAGTTCTACAAGCACTGTACATGGTTTCACCATAAATCCTGAGGGGATTTGACTGACCTTGGGAGATACAAAAGTTACATGTTTTGTTATAGAGGTCTGGCGTTAACTTGCCCTTAACCACCGAGCAGAAAAGTGTAACCACCAGGCATAAAACGTAAAGCTAGATTAGTATGCTCAGCGGTGAAAGCCTTGAATCAACAGCTTGCAGGAATGCCAACAACCCACTGCAACTATGGAGCATTGGATTATGTATACAACTACTTTCTCCTAGTTCAATGAGAAATTTTTCATACTAATAATGATTAGAAAAATTATCATGACTAAATCCTGTGATCTGTATAGCTAGTAGGAGAATAATATACATTGTATCAAATATTGGGAATATACTACTAATATGTTTTGAAACTGTCACATTGTTATTTCTTATCAAAAATAATTTTAAAAAATTAAAAAATAAAAAATCGAGCACAACCTTGATACCTGCTCAGACACCAAGTCAACCGTTTCTCTCTATCCATGAACCCACTGGAGAAGCTTGAAAATAAACCTGCCTCCCAACCCTGATGGCTAGGAACCAGCAACTCTGGCTCACAGGAAAGAAAAGAACAGTCAGTCCAAAGGTTGTTTTTGAGGACAAAACTTGTCTCTATATACTATGTCCAGAATTTCAGGAAATAGCATGTTCCAAACTTTAAATAGCCCCAGATCTAGGGTTACCCACTGCGTACAACTAATGAAGCATCACATTTCTGTCATTCATTATGGGATTTCCTATATGACTTGCCACAACACACGTCCTTGAGAAGTGGCATGCATCAGTACAAATACGTTACAGACACCCATTCCCCAAATGCCATCACATCATTTGCTTTACAAAACTGAGATCCAGACACATAAAGTTATCTACTCAAAGTTTACATCTGTTAAGTATTTGATCTAGAATCTCTTCTGTTAGTTTGATATGAAACCTCAATACGCAATTATTAGCACATTTAAGTCATAGTACAAATCCTCTCTTGTAAAGTTAAAAATAGTGGTGTACCTGATATTGTTCAATAATACTTGGTGAAACAATGAGTAGACACCCTTAAGGGACAATCACAATGAGTTTACATGGGACATGAATATTCTACCTGCTCAAGGCTGACTACAGAAGGTAGGGCTAGCTAAATAGCCACAGCCAGTGTAAGCCATGAGTGCCTGTGTAGCATATGCTGTTTCAAGTTAAGTTGCTGAGATCTTAGCCCTAAACCTCGTTAGTCCTGGTTCAGTGGCTTCATGCATTGTAGCAGGTTGCCTAACTCAGGTGATCTACAAGCAGAATCAGAGGATGATTACAGGAAGGGTTTCAATATTATTAAAATGTAAACTAGTGTTTTTCTATCATTACTCACTATTTTCAAATATCAGGGATAAAGAACTACAAGCATCACCTCGCTTCAAGTTTTATTTTCTTGAAGTTATTTATTGAATGTCCTTTATCTTTTAAGGCTCTTTTGTAAAAAGGATTCATCTTACGTGCTTCAGAGCTAACTTCTCTTCTCATTGCATTGCTTGTGTCCACTAAAAGTTACTGAACTCAGCAAGGAGTCCAGTATTGAGTGTGAGATGATAGTTCAGCTTCCTGGAGTAACCTCACCATTTTTATCATCCCCACAGTGGTTTCTGTGTCTGTACTGGAGACTGAACTTGGCTATCAATGGTTCTGAGTTCGTGACATAATGAGTCACTAATATTTAGAACTCAGAGTTTGTCTAGCCCACTGGTGCTCAGGACTTCCCCTTGGTGTGCACTGAAGACAGGGAGATACCTGGAAAGTCTGATTTAATTGGGATGGCCTGTGGCAAGCATGCTGTAATTTTTGAAAACTCCCAGATGAAGTTTGTGCACAGTCAAGTTTGAGAAACATTGGTTTAGTTCAAACGCCTCAATTTAAAGCTGAAATAACTGTAACCAAAAGAGGCTCGGCTGCATGTTGCAATGGAATCTGAGTAGCTCCTGAGAGGTGACAAGGCCTGGCACTTTATATGGCTTAGATTCATTCTAACAATCACTATCCATGCACTTTTGCCTTTTCTGCAAGCACAGGTCACCCAGGGCTCCACCTGTGCTGTGTTTGGCCTGGGTGGAGTTGGCCTCTCTGTTATCATTGGCTGCAAAGCAGCAGGAGCAGCCAGGATCATTGCGGTGGACATCAACAAAGACAAATTTGCAAAGGCCAGAGAGGTGGGTGCCACTGAGTGTGTCAACCCTAAGGACTATGACAAACCTATTGAGGAGGTGCTACAGGAAATGAGCAATGGAGGTGTGGATTTCTCCTTTGAAGTCATTGGTCGGATTGACACCACGGTATGTGCCAAAATCTGCTTTGCTATCTCACCTTTTACAATCTAGAGTATTCTTCTAGGAAGTACAGCATAAATACTAAATATTATGTGTAAATATATCTTAGAAATGTAATCTGCAGTTTATTACTTGTTGTATATAGGGCTAGAAGAAATTCTTCATTCCATAAGGTAGGAGACATTATCATGTATTTCTTCTTTACTGAGGGAAAATACTTAACATTTTACTTGAGCCATTAACAATTCAAGTCCTTGAGTTGTAGCAAGCATAGTTCTACAAGGAAATATAAATAATACAAATTCTGTAATTAAGACAGAAAACTTGTTTTTGCAATACAATTGTAGTTTAAATTTGCTATATTTCAATAATTTTGACAACTATCCAAAGAAAATAATGCATCAAGTTCACTACTGAAAGAGAATGTACCCTAAGGAAATCACTAAATAAACTTCCCTTTCCTTAATTTTGGGTGTTGCATACTATACCTGGCAGAGCAATGAGCAAATGCTTTGAAGAGAACAATGAAATATTGCCTCCAAATATAACATTTTCCTCATAGCACTGTTACAGACTACGAGAGAATGTGTATGAAATACTTCTCAAGATGCCATCTGTCAAGTGTTAAGCTGAGTTAATATCACCTGGTGTCATTAATGTGAAATACTATTTCCAAGGATGCAGTGCTTAGATCAATCTTAAAATTTAAGAGACATTACTCGCAAGCATCAGTTGCCATGGAGAGAACATCTCCCCATCCATATTCACCCAGCCAAACTCCCCAGAGACTAACACATTCCCATAGTTGGTTTGGCTCTGCACTCAGTCCTGCTTGTGTTGCTAATGCAGAAGTACACCTCCGGAGAAAAGCATTTGCAGTCAGTCTTTCCTGGAAGAAAAATACTGTGTATAATGGTTGTCTCAGTTACTTTGCTCTCATTGCTGGAAGAAAATACCCAATAGCCCATTTAAGGAAGGAAAAGTATTCAGCTCACAGTGTGTGGCGATTTCAGTTCATACTCAGCTGGCTCAAAGGCAGTGGCACATGGCAGAAGGCAGTTGATGGGGGTGGGAAACAGCAGAGGGCAACTGGGGAACAGTGACTGCTGCAGCTGCCAAGCCGCCCTTTCTTATACTGTACCCAGCCTGTTCACACCAGGGTGATGCAGCCCTCACGCCCATAATCCCAGCACTGATTTCATTTACTAATCACAGGCTTTAGAAGCCTGCGCTAGTGACTGCATGAGGCTCTGGGGAACAACTAAACACAGACCACAACAGTAGCTATTTCAAGAAAATCTAACTTTTTCCAAGGCTTTAACTTTCTCTGGTATGCTTTTTTTGTTGTTTTCTCACACAAAAGACTGACATGCTCTTAAACTGTCAACTCATTCAGATTTCACGCTTCATAATCAAAGCCTAAGTCAATTGTGTATCTTGAAGATTATAAACTATTTTACTACAAACCACTTCCTTAGGGGAAAGGCTTTGGGGACTGCTGTTTGAGATTCTAGCATGAGTCTATTTATTTGTTTGTTTGTTTATTTATTTATTTATTTATTTATTTATTTTAGTGCACGGTCTACAGGGTCTGTATGTTCCCATTACACTGACCACACGCACAGTGATTCTCCCCTTTTCAGCCTCCCAAGCACTGGAATTACATGTGCCACCATGCCCTGTCTCAATCCCAGTCTCAGCGCACCCCAGGGGTTCACCAGCACATCATGCCTGGGAGGGAATCTGGGCTGCTGCATTCTGCCTAAGCAGGTGCTTTAGTCTACTGAGCTATTTGGCTCACCCTATAATAAGTGCATTTTAAAATAAAACCAGGATAAATTCCAGAGGGGTAAAATATAATTTAAAATATATCCCTTTATCCCTTTTTTTTTTTTTTTTTTTTTTTTTTTTTTTTTTTTTTTTTTTTTTTTTTTTTTTTTTTTTTTTTTTTTTTTTTTTTTTTTTTTTTTTTTTTTTTTTTTTTTTTTTTTTTTTTTTTTTTTTTTTTTTTTTTTTGTCTTTTTGAGACAGGGTCTCACTATGCAGTTCAGGCTGGCCCTGAGCTCACTTTTGTAGCCCAGGCTGGTCTCGAACTCACAGCGATCCTCCTGCCTCAGCCTCCCGAGTGCTGGGATTACAGGCGTGTGCCACCACGCCCAGCAATATATCCCTTTTAATAAGAGACAATAGAGGAAACTCTTGTACAGAAAAATTACCAAATCAAAAAGGGAAGGATTACAAATGGTAGTATGGGCTTTTTTTCCTCATCAGAGGACAGGTTGAGATAGATGAAAAATGAAGTATTTGACGCATATTAACTGTGAATTTTAGGGGCTGGGGAGATAGCTCCGAGGCACAAGTGCCTGCTGGGCAAGTACAAGGTCATGAGTTCAAACCCTGGTCCCACAAAACAAAACAAAACAAAAAAAAAACTGTGAATTTTTTTTTTTTTTTTTGTGGAACTGGGGACTGGATTCTGGCCCTTGCACTTGCCAGGCAAGTGCTTATTCTACTGAGCTGTCTCCCCAGCCCTTTACCTGTGAATTACGATGAAACAGTGAGCAACTTCTCTGACAACCCAGACTTTACATATTTGTCACAATATTTGGCTCCCTATTTATTTATCAGAAACATATTTATTCATCCATTCTTTCATTCAAAAAGCATTTTCCTAATATTTTTCAAAGCAACAAGTGCTTGACTCAAGGCAGAATGAAAAAGTGAAACATATATTTCTTTGCTCTACATAGTTACAACCCAGCTACCAAAATTTGCATGAAATTACGTACCATGAGCAGTATGACAAGAGATTGACTCTGAGGGTGCTGAGAATTTATTGGTCCTTGTTCCAGGTCTCTGCCTTGCTCTGCTGTGATAAGGCATTTGGTGTGAGCGTCATTGTAGGAGTCCCTCCTGTTTCCCAGACAGTCCCCGTGGATCCCATGCTGCTGTTGACTGGACGCACCTGGAAAGGAGCCCTGTTTGGTGGTAGGTAGTAAAGTGTGAGGACCCAATTTGTATCAGCCTGAAACATCTTCCCTTTACAAGTGAGAAAGTCACATTTTAAAAATTACTATGGAGAAAAACTACCTAAATAGGGACCAAGATGATAGTTGAGGGTTACAAGGGCCTTTCTGGCAAGTGCAAGATCCTGATTTTGATCCACAATTCCACAAAAAAAAAAAAAAAAAGCAACTAGTTTCCTAATGTATTTATAACATCAAAAACAAGTATATATGGAATAATCTTAAAAAGAAAGTCCCAGGACAGACATCTCTCATGTCCCAGACTTCTTGGCCATAACTTGTGGAATGAATGCAGACAGAAGTAAGCAGGAACTTTCAGGAGCAGTACTTTTCATTCTTGTGAATGCATGAGGCGCTAAATCTCCTAGTAGGACACACACAAGAAAGGTCTGCACTCTACCACTTCGAGACAACTGTGAATTTGCTCCTTGAATTTAGGCAGTCGTAATTTCTCTATAGAGCACCTATGAAGCATTCTAGAGCTGTTTCTGGGCCCTAGTTTATCAGGGGCATGAATACACACTGAGAAATGGCGGGGACGCCCTCACCTCGTACTCTCCTCACCAGTAGCAGCCTGCAGAATGGAGCACTTCATATTACCTTTCAGTGTATGTTTATGTGAAAGTTTCCTCTCCAGCTCTCTTGCTTATCCCTGCTGATTCTAACAGTGCTGTCTTTCTTTCAGGCTTTAAGAGTAAAGATTCTGTCCCCAAACTTGTGACAGATTTTATGGCAAAGAAATTTCCACTGGATCTACTGATAACCAATGTTTTACCTTTTGAAAAGATAAATGAAGGCTTTGACCTGCTTCGCTCTGGAAAGAGGTAAATTTTTGCTTTCCGTTTATAGTGAAGGCTTGCCCGGCTGAGAATGAAAAGAGGAGGGTGAATGAAAACAGAAGCGCTGGGGTTTTCCAACATTATTTCCGTCATTGTGCATAGAACATATGAAAGCCCCGGTGGGACATTAAGTACAGTTTCTTAGTGCTTCCTGTCCTGTGGAAGCCAAACTATGTTGCTTTACAGAAAATATGAGCAGTTAGATCCCATCCGCTTCTGGTGAAGGCACACTTACTGTTTCCACAAAAGTCATAGGTCAGCAAATACCAAGTAGATTGTGGATTCAGTGAAGTCTTCAAGTGACCTCTAAATGCTGATGGCAGGTAGGTATAATCATCATACAGCAAATCCTCAATTACAGACATTTGGGTTATGCACTTTCGCATGTACCACGTTCCAGATGCCAACAACTTGCAGAAACAGCTCAGGTGTCTGCTGGCTGTTGTCACAATTGTGCTGCTGTGTGTTTACTGTACAATGTGATAGTGTACAGTAGTGTAGTACAGCCAGCGACTTACTGTATCTGTGTGTTGCTAATGCATTTTACACTCATGTGAAAGATATATGACTCATTTTATGAGATTTTATAAAGGAATACAACTCACAATCATTCTCCTGTATAAAAATATGAGAAATGATACAG
>PVJA010053878.1:0-11792 GCA_004027025.1 Myocastor coypus
GAAGAAGAAGAAGAAGAAGAAGAAGAAGAAGAAGAAGAAGAAGAAGAAGAAGAAGAAGAAGAAGAAGAAGAAGAAGAAGAAGAAACAGCAGAAGCGGATAAACAAGAGCCAAAATGGACAATAGATAGTATGAAATTGGAAGAAACTGTTCAAAAGGAAAGAAAAAGTCTGGTGTGGAAAAGGAAAAAAAGAAGAAAAAGAAATATATATGTAATAAATAATATATAATGTGTATAATATATAGAAAATAGTTGAGATAGTTATACTACAAATTTGTATTAATTTATTGAAAAGAAAGTTTCATGCTTATATTGTTTGATCAATTTTTCATGCCTGTATCTTGTACTCAAGCAACTACTTTGACAATAACAAAATGCAATGTATCAACTACTGTTGTCTTCTATTATCTTATTTTGAAATTTTCTATCATTGCATTTATGGATGTTTTTCTTTTTAAAATTAAAAGGAAAAAAGAAACTGTCTGTGGCACTCGGTACACAAGCCCTCGCCCTGCCGCCTACACCCAGCACAGACCTGAGGTCTGACAGCCTTCCCTGTCCACCAGTATGAGGAAGGGCGTGTCCTGGCATGGACATTACCACAGCCTGGGGCTCAGAGGGAGGCCTCTGGAACAGGGGCACTTCCCCAGCCCGAAGGCCACAGTGTGGAGAAAACCAAGATTTACTGGACACCAAACTGTGGCTTCTGGAAGGAAGCAACATTCAAACATACAGAGGAAACCAAAATATTTTCCATCTTATTTTTGGACTCATTCTCTTATTTCCTTCTTTTTCTTGCTCTTATTAGAATTCTTAATATTTAATTTTTCTATTTTTGTATTATTTCTTTCTCTTTTCTTTAAAATTTTATCTTCTGTTACCTGTTCTTTTTTTTTCTATTACCTTTATTTAATTCAATAACTATCTTTTGTCTCTTTTTTCTCTGTCCCTTCCCATCTTCCATTATTTAATTTTTTCAAACTTTTCTTTTTGTACTTTCCAATTCCCAGTCTCCTCTATCTACAATCATATAACCATTCAGCATTATTAATAGTTAACTCTGTGTTTCTACTGTTGAATTCTTTTCTATCATTAATGGAGGCACATATAGTCCTCGTTAATGATCTACTTAACAAAAGCCACAAGAGCAAGAAAAACAAAAACAGACTGGACCTAGCAACCAGGCCCGATGCATGAGTGACACCATCCAGGGCCCACTGGAAATGCATTGGAGCCAACAACAAGGCCCATCGTGTAAATGAGACAACCTGGGGCCTGCCAGAAACTCACTTGACCCAGCAACAAGGCCCAGCATGTGAGTGGAACTTCATCCATCAGATAGGCCCAGTGTGGAAAACTGTAGCAGGACTCCCCACAGAGAGGCTACAGACAAGACCCAAGCAGCTGATCCAGGAGCAAAACATCTTGCCAGGGTTGCATAGCAGGTTCACCTCCAAGGCCTACAGCAGGAAGAAGTGGAGCTCAGCAGCCAGACCCAAGCCACACCCCCGGATGAGTTTGAACTTGGTAGGTCCAGATCTGGTGCTAGGGTAAGACCTCTACAAAAGCTCTACACCAAAGGTCAGGAGGCAGGGATATACAAAATGACAAAAAGAAGAAGAGAATATGTGCTCTCAGGCTCCGAGCCCACCCAGAAGAAATGCAGGAGACAATAGCATAGAAAAAATTGGAAATCACACACCTGACATCTCTGAGATGATAGCATCTGGAGTAAAGAAACAACTGCAGAAAAGTATAGAGGAAGTCAGATCAGAAATAATTTCTGAAGTAAAAAAAAAAGAAATGATAACTATAATGAAAGAAGTATGAAATGCTTCTAAAGAAGACAATGTTAAAAAAAATACAGGAGAATAGAAAAATGATGGAATCCTTGAATGAGTAAATATAGGAAAGTAATAGAATACATGAAGCAGATTCAAAGTGCTATACAGGAACTTAAAACCTCAATCACAAGCTGTCAAAACCGTTTGAATGAAAGTGAAAATAGACTTTGAGGCCTTAAGGATGCCATTGCAGCTAGTGAAAGGACAAGAAAAGATCTCTTCAAAACAACTAGGATGCAGGAAAAAATAATTCAACATCCAAAAGATGATGCAAAGATGAACAATGTAAGACTAATAGGCATTAATGAGAAAGAAGGAATCAATAAAATGATATAAACAGAATATGGGCAGAAGCAATAGCAGAAATCTTCCCCAACATGGGGCAACAATCTGACATTCAGGTAACCAAAGCATATAGAACTCCAAATAACATCAATCCAATTAGAAACACACCCAGACATATGATAATCAAGATCCCAGAAATTTAGAACAGGAATAGTACACTAAAAGCCACTAGAGAAAACAAACAGATCACATTTAATGGAAAACCCATCAGAATAATGGAAGATTTCTCTTTAGAAACCATCAAGTCAAGAAGAGCATGGAGCAAAGCACAAGTCTTACAAGAGAACAAATTCCAACCCAGAATAATATACCCTGCAAAACTAACTTTTGAGTGTAATGGAGAAGTGAAATACTTCCAGGACAAAGAACAACTAAAGAATTTCATGACAACAAAACCAACCCTGCACAGTTTACTAAAAGATATTCTGGAGAGGGATCAAAATGACCACAACTCCATGAAGGAGATTGGGAAGAACTCACCAAATAGAGCAAACAATTAAACACAGGAGAAAAGGAAGTTTACAACAGTAGTCTGAGGAGTGCCCAGCCTTGGACTGAGCCCGAGGTTGAAGACAAAAGGCCATGAGTGGTCAGCAGCTGGGAAAGATGCACACAGTGAGCATAAGACAGGATACAGCACACTGTTCCCCAAAGCAATAACTTTAGTCCTGCATGCCCTTCCAGAACCTTGCCACTATGCAAGCAAGAAGGAGAATCTGTTTGCCCTCTCCTTGAGTCTGGATGGCCTTGGTAAATAGAATATGATCAGAGTGTCACTTTGGAACATCCGAGTTTGGGTAATTTTAGAAGCACATTTTTCAAAATGCCACCCTTCGATGTGAAAGCTACAATTCTCTGCTCATGCATAAAGCTTTAAGATTCCTTCAGTAATCTTCACCAGCAAAGAAGAAAACTAAAACATGAAAACCATGACCATCACTGGAAGTGCAAGAGACCAAAACAAGCAACAACAAAAAGAACTACAGATCTGGGTCTACACTGAAGACCTATCATTTACCTGACACTGTGATGAGACAAGATAGAAACAGAAAAACCACATCATCTCTCTCCTCAGACAGTGCCTTAGCAGATGGAAAAGACAGGATACACGTTGTTTACATGACGTTATTTAAGAAGCACTAAAAGCAGGGCTTTATACAATGCTGTAGGCAACAAGTAGCACACCAAATTCTACTATGGGAAAGACAAAATAATTACATAAAGATTCCCTTTGAGGGAAGTGTTGAGCTGAAGAAAAAATAAAAATTTGCCAACTAAGCCAAAGATATCAAATAAATAATTAGAACTAGGGCTGGTGTAGCAAATCTAAAATTACCAAGAGTCAGGCTTCTTGTTTATCTGCCATGATCCTAGGCGGCTTCCTCCTCATGGTCTACTGTGGCTGCTGAAGTTCAAGTCAGCAGAGCTGCATTCCAGGCAGCAGAAAAAAGAAAATCAGCAAAGGGAGCGCCCCACCATGTTGTGCTTGAGCCTAAATCCTACTAACTAGAATTTAACCACATGACCTCACCTGGATGCATGGAAGGCTGGGAAATGTAGTCTTTGTTCTACTCAAACGTGAGTCCATGTAAGAATAAAGGATCTGTAATGAGGAAGAAAAGGAGACCCTGAGAGGGTGGCTAGTTTACATTGCTAATCGTGGGAGATGGTTCCTTTTGCCCTCCAGCCTCACCAGCACTTGTTATTGTTGGATTTCTTCGTGAGACCCATTCCTCTGGAGTGAGATACAGTGTCCATGTTGCTTTAATTTGCATTTCTCTAGGGGTCAGCTATGCCGAACATTTTTTTCATGTATTTTTAATGACTCACCGATCTGTCATAATCCTAGACCCAAACTGCACAGACAGCTTCCAAACTTAATTCCCTGCTGCTGTTCCTTCCACCACCTTCCCTCCTTCCTGTGCCTGCAGAAGATTGTTTCAGGTGAAGACTGAGTGTATCACAGACCTGCTTAAAGCTTCTGGAGGCTTCCCGGGATTTCTGAAACTCAAAGGCTCTGTCATGGCCAAGGCTGCCCTGCTCCTGACCCGGTCCTCTAAGCGCATCTCCTAGCTCCCCCCGTCTATTCACTAAGCTCTCCCTCAGCCCTGTTGTACGAGGCTGCTCAGAAGCCTCCTGGGAGCTGGCTCGAGTGGGTCACTCCAGACTCACGATAGCGCCACCACCTCTCTAAATCCCAAATCCTTGTTTCATTTTCTAAACTGCACTTATCACCCCTGAAATCATTTAACGTCTTTACTATTTGCTCATCAAGTTCCTCTCTCCAAAAGACAAAGCCATGCTTTACATAAATGAATTATCTTTTGAGGAGCAAAATTAAATGAAATCATTAGCTTCTTTCCATTCAGAAAACCCAGAAACAACATATTCATGGACAGAGGTGATATAATAACCAAGATTTTTCAATACTGCCTTGCTGAAAAATGAAATCACTTGCTTCTCTCTCCTCCTTTCTTCCCAGATTGTGAGGCTGAGAATGTCACTTAGCCAGGAAATTCCCTGAGTCACCTCTAAGCTTGTCATTCATTTGAGGATTTACAGAGTTGAGTCATAAAGAGTTTGCTCAGCAATCAGTCCATACAAAGAATTCCTCCAGGACTCGGAGAAAGAAACCTGATGCACTGAGTGAGGGCACTGTGGAAAGGACGGAACAACGCTTCCCTCCCTAATGAACACAGAGCTTAGGTGAAGTGTAAGCAGGGGAGCCGAGAGAACATCGCTGTCCTCATACGTTTAAAATAAGAGTCACAAGCTGGGCGTGATGGCGCACGCCTGTAATCCCAGCACTCGGGAGGCTGAGGCAGGAGGATCGGTGCGAGTTCGAGACCAGCCTGAGCTACGAAAGTGAGCTCAAGGCCAGGCTGAACTGCACAGCGAGACCCTGTCTCAAAAAAAGACAAAAATAAATAAATAAATAGATAGATAGATAGATAGATAGATAGATAAATTAATTAATAATAAAAATAAATGAAATACGAGTCACAAATTCAAGTGCCCTTCAGGCCCAGGTCAGAAAACAAAGTACAAGAAATGGGCTTGTATAATGCTTAATTACAATGCATGAAACAGAGCTAGATTGGTGAGACGAGCTTTAGGAGGCTTAGATTCAATAGCCTCCAACATTACAAGCTTCACTGGTGGCCCACTGCAATTGCAGAACATTTGACTGTGTATGTATCTGCTTCCTCTTAGTCCAAAGAGAAGTATATTCTTTTCCTTTTTTTTTTTTTTTTCTAAGCAACATCAATAGGGAGGTGGGTCATGCCCACACACTGTACTCTGTAGAACGATTGTGAGGTCAATATGCAACATGTCAACTTTCAAAAAAAAAAGAAAGGGGAAAAAAAAAGTAATGTTGATTTAAAAGTGTTAATGTTTAATTGTTTGATAAATCTTATATACCTATATGTATTAATCTAAACTGATCTGAGGATGAAAATATGTAATATAACCATTGTTAAATTTAAACAATAAAAATATGAAATTTAAAAAAAATAAAAATAAAGCTAAAAATTAAAAAAAAAGAAATGGGCTTGTGCAAGATGATGAATAGTAACTAATTCAGACTGGGCCTGGTGAGGCACATCTGTAATCCAGGGCTGGGGAGGCTGAAAACAGGAGGGTCGCTATCAGTTTGAGCTGTGTAGTGAGATCCTATACTAAATACATTTTTAAAAAAAAATAGTAACTAATTCACTGCTTTGGTTGTAGGGATTCTAGAGAGGGATGAGGTCTATATTGCACAAGTGAGAAAGAAAACCCTCTTTTTCAAAGGAAGAGGCTGCTACTCAGCTCTTATGCTTGTTCCTAAGTGAGAATGAATGTGTAGTGTTGCTAGATTTTTCTTTTACTTTTTCTTTTGTTGTTTTTGTTTTTGTTCTTTTGAGATCTTGCTATGTAACCCAGGCTGGCCTCATACTAGAGACAATCCTCCTGCCTCAGCCTCCTGAGTGCTAGGATTACAGGCATGTGCCACCACTGCCAGCTATTTTTTTTTCATTCCTCTGGAAAATTACATACCTGAATTTGTATGTTAAGCTTTTAATATACGTTGGAAGATAATCTACATTTTTAAACTATATTCAGGCTGTTACAATGGATAAATAAAGCTCATGCAGGCCCTTCTTCCCAGCATGGTTTTCTAGAATGAGGAATTTGGACTTAGAGAAATTTAGTGATTGGAACAGAGAGACCAATCTGAGGGAGTATAAGATGGGGTGTTCTAAAAGACCCACACATAGACACACCACAAATGTTGGAGAAAAGCCTTCGTGAACATATGTAAATCTGTGGACAAGAAGTGAGATCAGGACCTGGGAGTGTCTGTAAGAGCAGCACTTGAAACAGGCGTAACTTCAGAAGTTGGGACCAGGTCTTGAAACAGCATCTAGGTGTAGATTCAAACTTAAAGCACCTTTCTGTCCTTATGTTTGCTATCTTTCCTTAGAGCTTCTTTGACCCATCCATAAGGTCTGTGGTGTGGGAAAAAATAAAAGAGGAAAAGAACACAAAAGGTGTGTGGAGTTAACCCCCGCACGCCCCCTTCACAGGCATCTTGAGGAGAGAGTAACACATCATCATGTGTTGTATGCCAAACTATAAATATAACCAGCAGATATATAAGTCACAGCCCACAGAATGCTGGGAGTGAAGACAAAGAAGACAGCCCAGAAGGTTAATGACAATCTCCTTCAACTGATGTTAGGAAAGCGGCCCTTCAGTGTCAAGTGGCAGATAAGTCGGTAAAGACCGCATGAGATACATACACAGTGGAATATTATTCAGCTGTAAGTTAAATGAAATCCTGTCATTTGCAAAAACATGGATGAACATGGAGGATATTGTCAGCTGAAATAATCCATTCCCAACAATGCATGTATTGCATGACCTCACTTACATCCGGACATTAAAAATGTTGAACTGGTAGGAGAGAGTAGAGTAGCAATTACCAGAGATGGGCAAAGGGGTATAGGGGATAGAAAAATGCTGAGTAGTCAGCACCAAATAGAGTTATACAGGAAGAATAAGCATCAGTGTTCTCAGCACCATAACATGATTATGGCTTACAGTATCTTGTATATATAATACATTACATAGTACTTCAGTATAGAGACAGCAGAATCTTCACAGCTCCAAACACTAAGCAATAATAAATGTATAAAGAGACAGAAATACTAGTAACCCTGCTTTAATCATTATATATATATATATATATATATATATATATATATATATATATAAATTTATTACAATTACATATTGGCTTAAAGGGGCACCTCTCAAGACAAGAAAGCTATTCTTATGTGGCCTATGAAATAAAACTGTAGGATCTTCACACACTATCCAATCTAGTAGTCTCTGCATTTTTAGCAGTAGCCTGTCTTTATTGAAATTGAGTGATCCATAACAGGGGCTCATTGGATTATTCCCTCTACTTCAGTGTATATTTGAAATTTTCTATAGTAAATAGTTTTAAGGAAACATCGCATTGAAATTTAATATACAAAGCAGGGTGAATGCATGTAGTTTTAAACCGGAGGAAGGTTCTTCCAATACTGTGCTTGCTTGATAAGAATCATTTCCAAGAAATTCTTGGCAAGCGATTTGAAGAGGAGCCCACTAATTTCAAGCCAGTCATTGCGGGATGATTCTGCTTGTGAGAAAATAATATTTATATTGATCCAAAATGTGTCCCCTTCTAACATCAAGTGAGAGTGAGACCATTTTTATACCACAAAAGGGTTTTTAGTCTGCTTGATGGCCAGTGCCTTTTCAAAGATGCCCAAATAACCAGCAAAGTCAGTATTCTGTATCACACTAACATATTCTGGTATTCTGTATCACACTACCATCTGCTGCTAAGTCTGCTAGAGAGACGCTAAGGGCTATATTCCCATCCTCTGGGTTTAAGAGATGTGAGCAAAAATTTAAGCAAAAGTAAGATACCTGCAGGCAAAAGCTGACAAAGTGGCGCACTCTGTGCTACATAACAGATTAAAAGGTTTTCATAATGTCCTGATACTCTCCGTCTTCACCCACCTGTCAGCTCCGCATCAGTTGTTATTAATTTTACACTAGAGTTGAGAAAGAGCTGTGAGCTTGTGTGCACACACAAATCAGGAACAGAGATGGCAAAACCTCCTCGGAGAGACTTGTTCTGAAACTTTATGGGAATTTGAAAAATGGTCCTCAATTTGGAGGATGCTTGATATGAAATCAAATAAAAGGACAGAAGCCCAAGTTTCAGTCGCCTGACTTCCATGCAAACACACAGTAGGATGGACAGGCAGCTCCTGCGTGCAATTCCTAGCAGCTCCGTAGGACCACATGCTTCTTCCTGACTTTTTCTCTACCCCCAATTCCCAATTACAGTGGACCCACTTCCAGTTCAGCTGGTTCTAAAACACTTTACAGATCTACATGCCTTTCAGCAGAATGTATTGCTGGGGAATATGGCAGTGTTCAGGAATATATATATATATATATATATATATATATATATATATATATATGACTAAACTCAGGGCCTTCCCACGAAATTACACCCTTAGCATCATCCCCCATTTTTTAATTGTTCAGGACAAGATCTTGCTAAGCTTTGCACTCTCCTCATCTGCTGGAGTCTTCCTGCTGGTGGGTACTCTGCAGAGTCTTAAGGGGGTTCAGTGTATCACATCACTCTTGCAAACCTGGGACTGAACGTTCAAGCCTCCTGGCTCAGCCTCCCAAGTACCTAGCTAGGATCACAGGTGTGCCTCACCACACCCCGTTTGCAGGTGATTTTTTTCATTCATACTCCTTTGCCAAGAATCACTTCGGCTCTGCTGTGGTTTGAATGTGGCTAGTGTCTCCCAAAGAGCCGCAGGTTAAAGACTTGGTCCCCAGGGAGTGCATCAGTGAAGCAGTAGTACCTCTCAGAGGTGGTGCTCACTAGAACGTCCTAAGATCACTGAGTGCCCAGCTCCTAAGAGGATTATGAGACCCCAGCCAGGCCTCCATCTTCCTGGATTCCATTGGGAATCGATTCCTCTACCGTATTCTCCAGGCCATTGCCATCTGTTGCCTTCAGCAAAGGCCTAAAGCAGTGAGTCTGCTCAATTTTGGACCAGAGCGTCCACAACCACAAGCTCAATAAACCTTTTGTCTTTATAAACGAATTGAGTATTTTGTTGCAGTAATTTGGAGCTGACCAATGCAAGTCCTACGTGAAGGTCTCACCTTATTTCAATATATGTCCAAATGCCATCTTAATCTCAAAAAAAAAAAAATTTAAAGCAAAATCACACTTTAGTGTCAGCTCTATGAAAAAGACCCTATTCTATGAAATCTCATAAAATTCCATTTGCTAGTCTACACACACAGACTATTATATATATATATGTGCATATATCTACAGTAAATGGCATGAATCTGCTAAAAGCCAAGGGTAGCATTTAAAGGTTGTCAGTCATCACCATGTGACATCGAGTAAATAAAGACACATTTGTGTCTTTTGAAATTCTTGCAAGAAGGACTCTGACTTTTTAAAAACTTTCATGCAAGGAACATGTGAACACAGGCATGGGAAAAAATTCAGAAAATCACTAACTGTTGAGGTATCCACAAGCTGGGAGGACTAGAAGGCCTTTATGTTATTAACTGCTCTTTTCTTTTCAGGACCTGGATTTGAACTCACAACCTTGCATTTGCCAGGCAGGCACTTGTGCCACGGAGCTACCTCCCCAGCCCCTTAACTGCTCTTAAGTAAATGCTCTCGGACTACTGCTTCTTGGTTTATAGTTCTGGGAACATAATCTAGGGTCTTTCAGACGCCAGGTAAATACTGTACCATTGAACTAGACCCCCAGGCCAACACAGCTTATTCTGTGGTTACCACCCCACCCCTCACCCCCCAGAATAAGCCCAGATGGGCTCTGCCCCATTTGATAGTTGGATCACTAAGATTGCAGGTGCTTCTTCGTTACTGTCTTCTGTGGCTGAAACTGAATGCCACAGATTTAGTAATTTATGCAGAACTGAAGTTATTTGCCTTATGTGCTAAGAGTGTTCTTGCCGGTAGAGACTCTGCAGTCTTGAGAGAGCTCAGCATATAGCATGGCAAACGCTTATGATGGATTTCCAAACTGGCTTTTCTAATAGACTCATTCTTATGATAACTAACCTACTCCTTCCATAATCTACTAGTCCAGAATAGTTAAAATAATCTGTCATTTAACATATTCTACACAAGGGCTGTATTCTAGGATCCAGTCATCTCCCAGAAGTCTCAACATTGTTACGGCGAGGATCAAATTTCAAACACATGAACTTTTGGGGGACACATTCAAACCACAACATTCATAAATCAAAAGAGTTGGAAAGAAAGCCTATTGCTCCAACACAACATAAAAAAATTATCAAAGAAAGGTCATGATCAATAGGTTATCTACAAAATCCACGAAGAGTCACTAACTCAACCCCTTACAGGAAAAGCCCCTACTCTGTCTTCATGCCCACTTGTTACGTGACTCATTTCCCCATTTGATCCCAACCTCATCTGCCTGCATCTTATTGGTTGACCATAGTTTTGTCCCACCTCATGCCCACCTGGCCAGTTCTCACCTCAGACCTGCCTCATCTCATGATTTTGCTCTATAAAAATCCCTAGAACAGGGGGCCTGGCGGGATGGCTCAGTGGTCTAAAGCGCCTGCTTGGGGAAGCTTGCACAGCTTCAAGGACCCGCAGTTTGATCCCCGGCACCACATGCTGCGCCAGCCCTGCCCTCGGGACGGGCTGAGCCAGCCATAAAAAAAAAAAAAAAATGAGTGAATAAACAAACAAAGGTTCTGAAACAAGAAAAAAATAATAAATAAAATTTTAAAAATCCCTAGAACAGTCAGACTCCTTGGCAACCCATTCTGTCCCCCTTCTGCCCCCTTCTCAGACAGAGGCTTTCTTTCTTCAAGTTAATACATTCTGCTAATAAAAATAAAAATAAAAGATTATCTAATTGGGCCCAAAATTGTCAAACCTTTGTCTTTATACTTCCTGGCACTATTGTGGAAGCTGTGTTTTGTTTTTGTTTTTGTTTTTGTTTTTGTTTTTGTTTTTTGGGGGGTTGTCATTGTTGTTTTGTATGAAAAAGAGAACAGTAAAATAGATTTACAGAAAGAAATAAACAGAGGACGGGTGGGACCATTCAACAACAGCATGAGGATTGCTAGTCCTTGTGCATCACAGTTTAGAGTGGTTGTAAGCCCCATCCTCTTCCCTCCATGCCACTGTGTCTCCCTAATATTTCACCCTTTTATAACTACTATGCATTTAATTTCCCTTCCTGAATTCCAGAAACATCACCGAATGCCTACCCTATGTCAGCCTCAAGTGGCCTAGCATCCATTTGGATCTGTCCAAAATGTGAACAAATCAGTACAATAAAGTATAGCAAACGGTTATATATTGGTTCATTAACCAACTCCATTGTTTCTGTGTTGATGGTGAGGAGGAACATAATTATAGGAGGGAAAAATCTGCTCACCTAACAGCAACTAGGAAGGAGAAGGATAGGGAGAGAGAAAAGAAAGGGATCCAGACACAGTATGT
>PVJA010053879.1:0-11806 GCA_004027025.1 Myocastor coypus
TTTTTCTTGTTTCAGAACCTTTGTTTGTTTATTCACTCATTTTTATGACCGGCCCAGCCCTCCCTGAGGGCAGGGCTGGCGCATCATGTGGTGCCGGGGATCAAACCACGATCCCTGAAGCCACCCAAGCTTTCCTAAGCAGGCGCTTTAGACCACTGAGCCCTCCTGCCAGGCCCCAGCCTACGTTTTTTAAAAGGCTATATTATAGGGAAGCTTATGATGGTGTGCCAAGCGCTGGATCATAGCCAGGAGTAGTAGTGCACACCTGTGACCCCAGCACTCTAGGAGGCTGAGGCAGGAAGACTGCAAGTTTGAGCCCACCCTGGGAAATATAGGAATTTAGCAAGACCTTGTCTAAAACAAACAACAACAAAAACCAAAATTAAAAGGAGATCTGGGTATGTAGCTTAGTGCAAAGCCTTGGGTTCAATCTCTGGCACTAAGGGAAAAATGACAACTGGATCATTACGAGTGCCCCTAGATACCATCCCTGCAGGGGAAAAAATAAGCTCTGTGGCTATTTAGAGTCATTGAAAAAGCACTGCAGTTCTGGGAATGATGGTGGTTGACACCTAGAGGGATCACGCTGTCCGCGTGATTATTGGCACCTCTTCTCTAGAAGCCCCTTTTGATGAGGCTTCTCCTGGAAGCTAGCGTCACTGTCTGTGTCATTCTGCAAAGTCACACCATGCTCCTCTGGGCTTATTGCTGATCCTGCTGTCTTTCTACACAAAAACATCATACCCACAAGTCACTAACCCAAAACCTGGGCAATCTCAGTCTCTGGCCTTTATTTATTGTATTTATTTTTTATCCAAATGAACTACTTCAAATTGTACTTCCTTGGAGGCTTTATTTTCCCATCATCCTTTTTTTTTTAATGGGTCAAACTCAGTACCTTGCACTTGCCAGGCAGGTGCCTATGCCACTGGGCCGTCTCCTCTTCCTCATCATGCTGTAGCCACCAACAGAGGGAAAAGACAACCCACAGAATGGGAAAAAATTTTACCAGCTATTCCTCAAAGGACTAATACCTAGAATACATTAAAAAAAAAAACAAAAAAAAAAAAAACCAAGCAGACAAAAATCAGACAGTCCCCAAAATGTAAAGACCCAAACCAAAAGTGGGCATTTGAAAATGAATAGACAATTCTCAGCTGAAGAACAAAAAATAAATACTCAACATCATTTGTCATTCAAGAAATGCAAATTTGGGCCCGGTGGGATGGCTCAGTGGTCTAAAGCGCCTGCTTGGGAAAGCTTGGGTGGCTTCAGGGACCGAGGTTCAATCCCCGGCACCACATGCTGCGCCAGCCCTGCCCTGGGGGCGGGATGAGCCAGCCATACAAATAAGTGGATAAACAAAGGTTCTGAAGCAAGAAAATATAAATAAATAAATAAAAATTTGGGGCCCGGTGGAATGGCTCAGTGGTCTAAAGCGCCTGCTTTGGAAAGCTTGGGCAGCTTCAGGGACTGCGGTTTCATCCCCGACACCACATGCTGCGCCAGCGCTGCCCTCGGGGCAGGCTGAGCCGGCCATAAAAATGAGTGAATAAACAAACAAAGGTTCTGAAACAAGAAAAAAATAAATAAAAATTTTAAAAAAAGAAATGCAAATTAAAACAACACTGAGATTCTATCTTATTACAGGAAGAATGGCTGTCATCAAGAAATTAACCTAGCTATGGGGCCTGGCGGGATGGCTCAGTGGTCTAAAGCGCCTGCATGGGAAGGCTTGGGCGGCTTCAGGGACCGCGGTTCGATCCCCGGCACCACATGCTGCGCCAGCCCTGCCCTCGGGGCGGGCTGAGCCAGCCATAAAAATGAGTGAATAAACAAAGGTTCTGAAACAAGAAAAAAATAAATAAATAAAATTAAAGAAAAAAAAAAAAAAGAAAAGAAATTAACCTAGCTTGGGGCCCGGCAGGATGGCTCAGTGGTCTAAAGTGCCTGCTTAGGAAAGCTTAGGCAGCTGCAGGGACCACGGTTTGATCCCTGGCACCACATGCTACGCTAGCCCTGCCCTCTGGGCAGGCTGAGCTGGCCATAAAAACAAATAAATAAACAAACAAAAGTTTTGAAACAAGAAAAAAAGGTAATAAAAATAAAATAAAAGAGCAGCTTGGGCTACACAGTGAGACCCTGCCTTAAAAAAATAGTGATGAGGCTGTGAGGAAAAAAGGAACCTTCTCAATGGATTTTTTTTGTATATGCATATATATATATATATATATATATATATATATATATATATATATATATTTTTTTTTTTTTTTTTTTTTTTTTTTTTTTTTTTTTTTTTTTTTTTTTTTTTTCCAGAACTGGGATCCAACTCAGGACCTTACACTTGCCAGGCAGGCCCTTGTGCCCCTGAGCCATCTCCCCAGCCCTCAATGACATTTTTAATCTCCTGGATATACTTTTCATATGTAAATTGGTATAAGCCCTATGCATAGAAATCAGTATGAATATTCCTCAGAACACTAAAGTTAGACGTTCCATTTGACTCAGCTAGGCCCCTTCTTGGCATCTTGACATAGATGCCACGATTTTCCTTCTCTAGATACGTGGTTGAGCATGATGGCAGTGCTGTAACCACCCTCTGCCTCAAGGGGATATTTCTTGAATCTTTACCATGAAAACCCAGTGCAATTCCTAGAAGTAAAGGCCATGAAAGTGTGGAACCCCCTTAAGACTGTAGTCCCCAAGCTGGTTCTTCCCCTCAAATTAGTCCAGAAATTTATTTTTTTATTTTTATTTTTTTTTTTGTGGGATCAGGGTTTGAACTCACGACCTTGCACTTGCCCAGCAGGCACTTGTGCCTCGGAGCTATCTCCCCAGCCCCTTAGTCCAGAAATTTATCAAATTAACATTAGCACATTCTTACCACTTTATAGTTCCAGCAGCTTCTGTTTGGGGTAAACAGATTTTGGCTGTATCCCTTTTATTTTGTCTTTTCAGAATTTGGGGTAGTCTGCCCTATAACTTTAGCTTTCTTTCTTTCTTTCTTTCTAATGAGCAGAACATATTTTTTTATTTATTTTATTTTATTTTGTCTTTTTGAGACAGGGTCTCGCTGTACAGTTCAGGTTGGCCTTGAGCTCACTTTTGTAGCCCAGGCTGGTCTCGAACTCTCACCGATCCTCCTGCCTCAGCCTCCCGAGTGCTGGGATTACAGGAGTGTGCCACCACAGCCGGCTAGAACATATTTATTGAGAGAAAGAAAGCTCCTATCTGAGAGAGGGACAGGAGGGGGGTGCCAAGTGGGTGTCCCCCAACCTCAGCTTTCTGATGTGTCTGGGAACATAACCGATTTTTAGTTTGTCTAGTTGTTTCTTATTGTAAGGAATGGAATGAAATCTTCTGTTGTGGTTTGAGGTTTTTTCAAGGTGAACAATATAGTACAGGGTGCATGTTATATTATTATTATTATTATTATTATTATTATTTATTTTTTTTAGGGAAGGCTCTATAGGGTGTTCAGAGTCTCACTACTAGATTAGACTCATAGTGATCCACCTGTCTAGAGCCTCCCAAGAGCTGGGATTATAGGTTTGAGGCACCACACCCAGTCTCAATTGCCATCTCAGCGTGCCCTGGTGGCAGGACCAGCACACCAGGCCCAGGGATCAAACACCCAGCCCCTGTGCCTGCTTGCAGGTGCTTTAATTCCCTGAGCTATTTGGCTGACCTTTATAATATTATTTCATTTTATTTTTATTTTTTTTGTCTTTTTGAGACAGGGTCTCGCTATGCAGTTCAGGCTGGCCTTGAGCTCACTTTCATAGCCCAGGCTGGTCTCGAACTCGCACTGATCCTCCTGCCTCAGCCTCCCGAGTGCGGGGATTACAGGTGTGTGCCACCACGTCCGGCTATAATATTATTTTATAATGAGTCACCCAAAAATCATATGCAAGAAATGCAGGAAATCTATTCACACACTAAACACTAATGAATCCAGCTGAAGACCTGTATGCTAATGCCCTGCACGAGTTCAGCTGAAATCCTAGAGCTCATAATGATGCCTCCAAGTCCACCTGGAGGCCTGGAGCCCATGACAAAGTCTCGAGCAGGCCCACTTTCATGGATATGTGCTGGATAGGCCCAAGGGTCAGTGGTGGAAGCTAGGAAGTCTATGCCACTGGGATGCAGGATCTGTGCTAGCAAGCTCAGAAATCTGAACTGGATCCAGAAAGCAATGCTCAAGGGAAGCACCAGAGCTCCCCCAAAAGTGTCACAGCCATCCTTAGCAACAGTGAGATCCTGAGCTCCTCCAGCAATGAGGAAAACTGAGTTCCCATCAGGAAAATCAATACAACAAGCTTCTCCATGAGGCTGAGCAGTGCGCTAACTTCCCCTCCAGAAAGTGATGCTCATGATGAAGACTGAAGCTCCTCCAAAATTTATTGGGAAAGCCAGCCTGACAAGGTCCTTCAGCAAAACATCCAAGACAGCTAGCAGCTTCCCCACACAGCATCCTCACCAGCGTCTCAGCAGCTTCTCCTGTTCTGCCTTTGTGCGGCTGGCAACAATCCTCAGGTGCGTCTCCCACATCCAGCACCACGCTAGTTTAATTCAGCTGGGTGTAATGAGTTGCCCACCTGTTAGAAATCCACTACATCTTCCATGCGCTTGTGAATCAGCCCTGACGCTGAAGTCCTCAGTCTCCATTTAAAAGCTGACTTCTCCATCATTTCACTGTGATTGAAATGGGTAATATGCTTTAGATCTCCAGCGATTGGTATCATTTTAGAACCTGGTTCCAATAGTCCGATCTGGGTGTTTTCCATTCAGTGGCCGATACCCACAGATATTTTCATGGGCACTCGGGAAGAAGATTTACAATACACATTTGTAACAGGATTAAACATTCTTTGTCAAGGCTCCCTTTTCAGATCTTATTCATCTAAAAGGCTCCAGGTTCATGAACTGGTTAAAATTAGAAAGTTGGTTGAAGGACTGGGTTGTTCCATTTTGGTAACATACAGGTTTTGGTTCATCAGCTAAAGTAAGATATCAATAGAGTGCCTATGAACTGTATGCACCAAGGATCTCCACAGATTCTCTGGACCACTTCTGACTATGACAGTGTTACCCACCTTTCTCTATTGCCTGTGCTGTCAATTGGCATCTACCAATTTGGGATTTCCCGACTACCCCTGTAACACCGGAGTATCCCAGTTCATTTTTTATTGTGGCACAGAGACTTGAACTCAGGGCCTTCCCATGGAGCTGCATACCTAGTTCTATTTTCCTTTTTCCTTTGAGGTGGAGCCTTACTTTTCTCATTGCTGGAACAAAACCACTGATACCTAGAAGTGAAGGAAAGGCTTGTTTCAGCTCCCAGTCTACAGAGGTTTCAAACCATAATCTGCTCGCTCCAAGTGAGGGTTGCATGGCAAAGGGGCATCACAGGGGCAAAACAGCACATGAGGAGGTAACAGCAGCAGTATCAAGTCTCCCTTTCTTTTATCCTATCCAGGCTATAAGCCTTTTGGGTGGTGCCACCCACACCCAAAGTAGGGCTTCCCACTATCCGTGCCCAGCACTATGATGGACCAATTAGTGGACTGATACAGTACCACACACCTATGGTCCGGACACCTCCCAAAGGGTCCACCAATGACCACACAAGGCTTTAGGGGAGACATCTAGGTGCAAGCCATAACAGGAAGAGTCTCCTAAGTTATCTAGGCTGGGCTCAAATTTGCAGTCTTCCTGCTTCAACTTCCCAGAATGCTAGGATTATAAATGTATGTCACCATGCCCAACTCAGGAAACAATTTCAACAAGGCCACTTTAATGCCATTGTCTCATACCTGCAAAAGGCTGCAACTGTAAAGGTTTTGAAAGTACTAGTGTTCCTGGGCCCAGCAGGATGGCTCAGTGGTCTAAAGCACCTGCTTAGGAAAGCTTAGGCAGCTGCAGGGACCGTGGTTCAATCCCCGGCACCATATGCTGCACCAGCCCTGCCCTCAGGGCAGGCTGAGCTGGCCATAAAAATAAATAAATAAACAAACAAACAAAAGTTCTGAAACAAGAAAAAAAAAGTACTAGTGTTCCTTTTACCAATAGACTTCCCAGTACTTTAGGAAGACCTGTCTCCTAGATCCTTCTGGGTGTACACTAAAAGGGGACGGCATCTTATGCATGACAAATCTATTCCGGTATTTTTTCCATGACACCAACAAAGTTTTGGTGTGTCAGCCCAGGTTAATGAAGCCCATGGTGGAATCAATGTAGCAAAGTGTGAGAGCCATTCCTAGCTGTTGGAGTGTACACACTGAATTCAGAACCTCAGGTCCACAGCTGTATCAATAAGCTCCATAGCCAGGCGTGGTGGCGCACGCCTGTAATCCCAGCACTTGGGAGGCTGAGGCAGGAGGATCGGTGAGAGTTGGAGACCAGCCTGGGCTACAAAACTGAGCTGAAGGCCAGCCTGAACTGTACAGCGAGACCCTGTCTCAAAAAGACAAAAAAAAAAAAAAAAAAAAAAAAAAAAAAAAAAAAAAAAAAAAAAAAAAGCTCCATAGTAAGTTATTTGTTCATTGGTCTAGAATCCACTCTCACACAGAGATCTCATGATGGTTATGTATGTTAGCTACACCTTGCAATTTTGTCCCCCTGTGCAAGGTTCTCTTTCGGCATCAAATGTTTCACCTGTCTTCCTGAAATACACTAAGGGCTGAATTTGGCTATGAATCTGGAAGCAAAGAAGCACTGGCATCCCTTTCAAAAGGTTAATGAAGTGATTATAGGATCTTTACACAAGATATAGCTATTTGATTGGTTACCTGAAGTGAAACAAAACGAATAACAACAAACGTAAGGTAGGCTGGCTCCATTGACAAGGCAGATTCCATGGAATTTTGGGGTTTTTTGGGCTTTTTGAGACAGAGTCTCGCTATGCAGTTCAGGCTGGCCTTGAGCTCACTTTTGTAGCCTAGGCTGGTCTCAAACTCCCACTGATCCTTCTGCCTCAGCCTCCCAAGTGCTGGGATTACAGGCATGTGCCACCACGCCCAGCTTGATTCCATGGAATTTGAGCCTTGAAAACAAGCACATTGAGCTGGCAAGATGATTCAGCGGTCTAAAGCACCTGCTTAGGAAAGCTTAGGCAACTGCAGGGACCACAGTTCAATCCCTGGCACCACATGCTGCACCTGCCCCAACTCCAGGGCAGGCTGAGGTAGCCACAATACAAAAAGAAAAAAGAAAAAAAAAAAAAAAGCAAAACGAAACAGGCACATTTGCTCCTGTTACTAAAAGACCCTATGTGAGTTACACTTCTTTCATTGCTGGGGCAAATACTTGACACCTAGAATGAAGGGGGGAAAGGTTTATTTAGTCCATGGTTAATGGAGGTTTCAGTCCATACTTGGCTGGCTCCAAGGCTGAGTGGCATGTGGCAGAGGGCAGCAGTTCACAGGAGCAGAAGGCAGCAAAACAGCAAGAGCAAAAGGGAGGAGTAGCAGCAATAACGGCAACAGAGATCCAGTCTGTCATTCTCTCTGTTATGTTGCATTTAGGCCATCTGCCCCAGGCTGAGTGTAGCACTCACACCCATAATCCAAGCAGTACTCAGACCCATAATCCCAGTCTTGGATCATTAATTAATCAAAATTGTAGAACTGTGCTTCAAAGACTGCATGAAGCTTTGGGAGGACAAATACACACAAACCATAACATTCCACTGCTGGACTCCCAGATCCATGCACATTCCTTTATGTAAAAGACATTTTAGTCTATCTCTTAGAGTTTCCAAAGGCCCAACAGTTTCAAAATTGCTGAAAAGCCCAAGTGCCAAGTCTCCTCTAATATCTAAGGCAAACTCTTAGCTGTAAGTGCCTATACAAAAGAAAATTTGAAGGCTTCCAACGTTCCAAGACACAAAATAAACATTACCATTCCAAAAGTTGGGCCTGGTGGGATGGCTCAGTGGTCTAAAGAGCCTGCTTGGGAAAGCTTGGGTGGCTTCAGGAACCCCGGTTCAATCCCTGGCACCACATGCTGCACCAGCCCTGCCCTCGGGAGGGCGGGCTGAGCTGGCCATAAAAATGAGTGAATAAACAAAGATTCTGAAACAAGAAAAAAAAATAAATTAAAAAAAAGTTGCAAACAACAGGAAAATACAAAGCATTGAGACCAACACAAGCCCAAAATCCAACAGGGCAGACATTGAATCCCGTAGCTCCATGTGGAACATCCAAAGCAGTCTGTGGCAAATTGTGAGCTCCATCCCTATGGCACTTCTGGTGGTAGCTTCCATGGCTTCTCTCTTAGGATGGCTTTGCTCCCTCCTTGCAGTTTCCCTTAGATGATCCATGTTCCTGGCTTTTCCACTCTTCTGGGGTTTCCACTGAATAGGCTTCTCATTCGTAGCTTTACACAGTGCCCTCTCAGGGTCACACTGCCTGGCCTCCACAGCCTTCTTGTGAAATCTAGGCGAAAGCCTTCTTAACCTCTGAACTGCTGCATTGTTAATGCACTCAGAACCAGTGCCACATGGATGATGCCAAGGGCTGATGCCATCTGAAGCAGTAGCCAGATTTCCCTCTCTTGGCTGCAGGGATCGAGTACCTAAGCACTCTGACCCTTTTGTGAGGAATAAATGCTCTGTGCCAGCCCCATTCTGGAACTTGGTGTGGCCTCTGCCTCTGTTCTGAAACATGGGGCTCTGTGGCCTTTTTCCTAAGGCAAAGTCTCTCATCCTTGTGGTTCTGAGGCTGCAAAGGGTGGAGACCTGCTGCCTCCTGTCATGCCCTCAGGCCAACCTTCTCTTTATTCTTCTTGGTAGCGCAGATCCTCTCAGCTCTATCTTTATATTCCACAGCTTTACTGGAGCTTCCTCTCTTGCCACACTTACAACATTTTAAATCATACTGCTGGGCTCTTTGCTCTTGATTTTCAACATAAATCTGACTAAAAGCCCCCAACAATGTCCAAGTCACTTGCTCAGTTTGGCTGCTTTGAGATTTCTTTTTTGAAAGGTTAATCAGTCCACCATGCTTAATCTCAGTCTCAGGCAAAGTCTCTGGACATTAGGAAAATGAAGACCAATTTTCTGCCAAGTGAAAATACAAATGATCTGGAGTCAAACAACCAATGCAATCCTTCTTCCCAGCAGAAACCTCCCTTGCCTCATCCTTGTAGGCAGGATTTCTGTCAGCCTTTTAGTCTTCTGATTTCTGACTAGAATCTCCCAAACAAAACAGCTGAAGTTGTTCCAGTGCTTCACTTGTAGGTGACCTCTCCAAGCCTTTCCTGTCTCTTCCCATAAACCATTCCCAAAAGTTTGCAATCCATGTGGTCAAGTATAGCCACAGCAATGACCCCACCCCTGGGACTAAATTCTGTCTCAGTTACTCTTTTCTCATTGCTGGGACAAATACCTGACATCCAAAATGAAGGAAGGAAAGGTTTATTTAGCTCACAGTTAATGGAGGTTTCAGTCCATACGTGGCTGGCTCTAAGACTGAGTGGCAGATGACAGAGGGTAGCAGTTCATGGCAATGGGAGGCAGCAAAACAGCAAGAGTGAAAGGGAGGAGTAGCAGCAAAAATGGCAACAGAAAGCAAGTTTGTCTCTTTGTCTCTCTTATGTTGCTTTCAGGCTATCTGCTTCAGCCTGAGTGTAACACTCACATCTATACTTTCACCAGTACTCAGACCCAGTCTTGGATGATTAATTAATCACAAACTGTAGAACTGTGCCTTAATGACTGCATGAGCCTTTGGGAAGACAAACACACGCAAACTATAACACACCCCATCCGAACTTTAAGGATTTCTGATGAATTCTGCACTTTTACTTGGAGACTGAATAAGACTGTGCATTTAACTTGTGTGAAAGTGTGACAGTCCATGGGACTGAAAATAGATCTGACTTATAAGTAAGATTTTTCAGAGATTCCTTTAAGGCATTGACTTTGTCTAGTTTTCTAAGCTATCATTTCATTTTATAAATATTTAGAAGCAATTAGCTGTTGGGTTGTCTTGAAGGCATCATTCCTACTGTGAGGATAGTAAGTTAGTACCTACCATTTTGTCTCACAAATACTTGACTTTAGTAGATACTTCAAACCCCAGGGACAATTTAAGTAATTTTTTTCCAATTTCATGCCTGAGACCATCATTTTTGCATTGCATGGTTTTTCATATAAAACAGATAATTAAGTCCCACCTCCTGTCATTGGGTATGTTTCTCCAAGCCACATTTGGCTTCAGTTACAGTCTCGGTTGTGGTATATCCATGAAAACAACAACTCAAAAATATTTCAAGTAGGGGCCCGGCAGGATGGCTCAGTGGTCTAAAGCGCCTGGTTGGGAAGGCTTGGGCGGCTGCAGGGACTGCGGTTCGATCCCCGGCACCACATTCTGCACCAACCCTGCCCTCTGGGCGGGCTGAGCCGGCCATAAAAATGAGTGAATAAACAAACAACGCTTGTGAAACAAGTAAAGAATAAATAAATAAAATTAAAAAAAATTTTCAAGTAGAAGTTAAATGCCAGGACCATGTGCATATAAAACCACTGAAAGGATTTTCATGAAGTCTACTGTGCCAATACTCGAGTATTGTCCCTCTTTAAAATACCATTCACCTCTGTGACATGACCAAACAGTAGCCCTGAAGGCCTGAGAAACGTGCTCACTTTCTCACTGTAAATGAAACCCCTGTGCCCATACTGGTTCTGGAGACGCAAAACAGGGTGCTATCGATGGAGAATAAACGATTGTGTCCCCCACGGAAGGAGAGCGCTCTTCGGTCCCAGCACCCGGACCCCAGGCCGGCTCTGCCCAGCACCATAGCAGGGGATGCATAGAGCACCCCGAGGTATTTCACCCGCGAGTAGTGCAGCGTGACTCGGGGCCTTCCACAGAGTGCGGGAGGGGTGGGGCGTGGGCGGGGCTTTCCTTCCGCGCACTCCTATTGGCCCCAGGCTTCTTGGCCCATCCCACCGCCCGCCTCCCGGGCGACGCTAAAAGTGTGCGGAGCAGGTGCCGCGCGTAGAGCGCCAACTTTCCTGGGAGTTATTGTCGGCGCGCCGCCCATTCATTGCTACGGGCGCGCCCCTGTACGGCGCCCAGGGCTCTGAGGCTCCGAGAACTGAGGCCAGATAGGGGCCGAGAGCGGAGCGGACCCCCGAGGCCGGGGTGGTGACGGCGGCCGCGTCCATGCAGTCGTGCGCTCGGGCGTGGGCACTGCGCCTGGGCCGTGGCGTCCCCGGCGGGCGCCGCCTGGCGGGGGGCGCAGGCCCGAGCTGGGTTCAGCAGGGTCGGGAGTGCAGCAGCGGCGGCGGCGGCGATGGGGACGGCGACGTGGCCGGGACCTCGCGTTTCCTCGAGCGCCTCCTGCCTAGACACGACGACTTTGCTTGGAGGCACATCGGGCCCGGGGACAAAGACCAGAGGGAGATGCTGCAGGCTCTGGGGCTGACGGTAAGGACCCCCGGCTCCCTGGTGCCTCCCCTGCGCCCCAACTCTGCCCGCGCGGCCTCCCGTGCCCCCTGCTGCCCCCACGTCTGTCTCGGGCCGGCGCCCACAATCGATGATTTCTGCCCCCAGCTTACTGTCTGCTTCAGAACTTTGCGTTCAACATCCAGGCCCGAGCTACTCATCCTGAAGATGAACCCAAATTTTGCAGAGAGGGAAAAGACCATCCCCGCACCCAGTGCGTTTATCCGGTTGTGCCTAGTTGCAGACTAAAATCCAGCCCCGAGTGGCCGATTCACTACCAGCTTCGGGATTTTCTTTCTTCCAAGAGAGTTCTGGGGTGCTCAATTCGCTTCTTTTTTTTTTTTTTTTAA
>PVJA010053880.1:0-11777 GCA_004027025.1 Myocastor coypus
TCCTACAGTCCTTGGAGAAGATTCATACAGGAAACTTCCCTCCATCTTTTTCATGTTTACACAGAAATGGTCATCTTGATCGTGCTTATAGTTTTTGCTTTTCCCTAGTAGAAAGCACAGACTTTGAGAAAATGACATAGCAAGTTGTTGACTCTTCAAGGTTTTGAAACTATTTTCTTTCTTTCTTTCTTTCTTTCTTTCTTTCTTTCTTTCTTTCTTTCTTTCTTCCTTCCTTCCTTCCTTCCTTCCTTCCTTTCTTTCTTTCTTTCTTTCTTTCTTTCTTTTTTAATTTCAGTGCTGCAGATGCAACCCAAGGCCTCATGCATGTCCTGTGGCCCTGAACAACTCTCCCAGCTCTCCACCATCACCCCCTGGGCAGCCTTTAGTTTTCATTGTTTTGGTCCTGGGAATTGAAACAACTTTCTGATTCTTAGATGTATGTCAATTTGCTTTGTCTCATCTTAAAACTAAGCTTCATTTTTTTCCCCTGGGATAAGATCTCACTGACACTCAGGACTCAGAAAGTTTCAGTCCCAGCAAACTGAAATCTCTAAACGTCTACTTACAGGATATTTAGTCACCACTGAAGAAGTGCTAGAATTGTGTGTGTTAACTAAGGAAAGAGAGTTGGAAGCAAGAGGCACAGCTCTGAGCCCAGGTGTTGTCACTAACTACTTAAGTGACTTCCATTAATTCTTGGTTTCTACTTTTCTTCTTCTGGACACTTTAGCTCTGATGTTCTGGCTTTTCTACCTCCACAGCCTCTTGAGGGGCTTAGGCAGGACAATAAATACAAACACATTTTGGTAAGGGAAAAATACAAATCCTCACAAGCTTACTGTGAAGTCAGGCACTGAATTACCTTTGCTTTTTCTAATATTTTGAGGACCAGAATGGAATGCAGGGTAGGCAAGTTCTCTCCCACTGAAGTACACACCCAGCCTACTGAGCTAGGCTTTTAACTTACTCTCATTCTAATCCTGGTACTCTTCAGCTTTTAATCACTGCAGAAGGATATAAGTTACCTCACCCCTATATAAGTAAGAGGTATTTTGAAAATAGGGTGACAAGATTGTGTTGTGTCTCTACAAATGAATATCACTGCTGCTAGAAAGCATTTCATCTTATTTGGAAGGAGAACTAGATGAAGCGTGATGGAGCAGTGGAAAGAGAACTTGGGGTACCTAGATTCTAAACTCATTCTCCTATTAGCTGTGTGATGATAAGCTAGTCTTTCCTCACAATAAATTGAAGTAGTTGACTACTTGTTATACCGCTGTGTGATACTTCCTGACAATTGTGTCAACATATGTGTGAACAAACATTTGATACTGAAAATGAACCAAGTGAGAATCAAGCAATAGAGAATAATTAGCTGATCTCTGTCTTTTCCTCACTGGAGCCCTCAGAAAAATGATAGACTCACTGTAAGTTATGTCTAATTGCCTGCTTGGAACCTATGGAAATTCCAGGACTCAGGTAGAAGTGGGGCACTATATATCAATGGAGAAATGAAGTGGTATTTGTTCAACTTAAGTGGATTAAAAGCTGTCTAGAGAGATGATTTGATGGTGAGGATATTAAATTACCTGTGGATTAACCCACTGATAATCCAGCCCCTAATCTGGCCTTTTAGGAAGTGAGGCCTATTTGGAAGACACACATCTCTTAGGGCATGACATTGAAGAGTGTATCTTCTCAAACTGTTTCTCTTTTCTCACCTTCTTAGCTTCAAGGAAGCAAATAGCCTTCTCCCACTATGCCCTTCTGCCATGGTATCTCTGCTTTGGCCTTAGATAAACAGGGAGAGAAACCTCTGAAACCACGAGCCAATGTAAATCTCTCTTTCTAGAATGTTTTTTTCTTGGGCATTTGGTCACATTCATGAGAATCGTACAAACACTGCTATTGATCGAGAACAACATTTCAGCCATAATTGAAGCAATTACAGAAAATAATCTCACCTGGGGAGACCAGAATGAGAGGAAAAGGAAGATTTAGATAGAATTCTGGATTATGCTAATATTTAAAATGTTATATTAATATTTAAAAGTCAAGATAGGTAATAAAAAGTCGGGTGTGGTGGTGCATGCCTATAATCCTAGGTCTTGGAAGGCTGAGACAGGAGGATCTGTGTGAATTCAAGACCAGCGTGGGCTCCAAAAGTGAGGTCAAGGCCAGCCTAAACTGCGTAATGAGATGCTGTCTCAAAAAGACAAAAAAAAAAAAAAAAAAAAAAAAAGACAAGCAATAAAGACCTGAAAAGGAGCTGCCAGAGGGAGGTGAGGAAAAGGTCAATTGATAAAATAAACTATCATATTGGTTACTCTTATCTCATTTAAAGAATCTTCTTAACAGTCTTTTCTTTATTAAAAGTCTATCAGCCAGCTCACCTCCTTAAGAAGACTGAAATAGCAGTACTCTAAACTTTGTAGACAATTCCTGCTGTGAAGTCAAATTTGAATGTAGTTTTCCTCATGCCACTACCTCTAGCTCTCTTCAGAATCAAGGAGCATTTTGAGGTTAATAATGGCATTCAGTTTCTTCTTTAAAGGGTATATGCAGACCTCAGGGTGTAGCTCAGTAGCAGCACCCTTGCATATTATCCTAGGGTCCCTTGGTTCCATCAATAGCACTAACAAAACAAACAGAAACAAACATATAAAACAAACAAAAACAGAAAAAGAAAGAAAGAAATCTATACATAATCTCCCTTGTTTTATCTGTGACTTATTGACCCATGTTCCAAATTCTTGGTTTTGTGAAGGTCAAGGAGATATATTCTTTTTTTGTGGTAAAACAGATATTATGGATTATACTCTCAAATTAAATATTTAATGATAAAATATATATTATTGACTATATGCACATGTTAGTGTACTAAACACCTAGAATATTTCACCTTGCATAAATTAAACTACAGTCATTGAACAGCAGCTTTTCATTTTCCCTCCCTCAGCCTCTGGACTCAGCATTCCACTTTCTGCCTCTGTGAATTTGTCTCTTGTAATACCTCATATAAATGAAATTGTGTAGTTTTGTCTTGTGAATAGAAATTATTAAGTCTTTTATCCACATAGGGAGACTAATTCATGAAGCAAAACAACCAGGACCTTAAGTCAGGGAGGCTGGTGAATCATTCTGTAATAACTTTATTAATCATGTCTCTATCACACTTTCCTCTTTTGTAGGTGGTAGATGAGGTCTCAGTCCTTTGTTTTGCTCTCATCATGTATCCAGTTCTGAGAATTTCTGATATTCTCTTGGAATGTCTTCTCTTCCTCAAAGTGGTGGGTAAATCAGCAAGTCTATATAACTGGGTAGGGGCAGAGTGGGGTAGGAAAACTATTATGGCCACTCTCCTATTCCCTATATTCCAATACAGATTTTAATAGGAATAAACTGATATCTTGCATCCCTATTTCTGTTCTGGTTCTGAATTTTGGGGAAGAGATGGGTATTATTACTCACCATTGTCCTTCAATATACCTATATAACATATTTCTCCTCAGACTAGAGACCCATAAGTCTATCTCATCTCTTTAGTATGTATGTGGGTATGTTTCTGACTGAGAGTGTGGGAGGATGAGGGAAAGAAAATGAAGGCATATTCCTTAAACCTGAATTTGTTTTTGTTTATTTTATACATCTTTTATTCATTTTAATGAGAAAAAAATACAAAATAGCAATGAAACAATTTTAATACAAGTTAGTAGAATGGTTACAATAATTAATACCCTGCATATAGTTATCTTCATAGTAGTTATTCAGAGGACAAGATCCAGACCTGATATCTTGTCTAAATATATTAGTACAAGCTTTTATTCTCAAAGAACTAAGACAAAGTAACTGTATATCTAACTTAACTCTTTTCTTTTAAACTTTTGGTTTCTTTTATTATTAATTTTTTTAGCAGTTGACACACTGCACACTGTCCTCACAGTAGTTATGCAGAGCACAGTGTGTGGCATGACCCACCTTCCTCTTGAGGTTGATAAGGAAAGAAAAAAAGAAAAGGAAAAAAAGAATTATCTTTGAATTAAGAGGAAGCAGATGCATACACAGTCCAATGTTCCACAATTGCAGTGGGCCACCATTGAAACTTGCAATGTTGGAGGCTATTGATCCAAGTCTCCTACAGCTCATCTCACCTTAAACTTGAATTTGAAGACCACCATTCTATAATTTTTGGGTGCCCTTCTCCTGCAGAAGCAAGCCCTGCCTGGAAAGACTGCTCAGGGCCATTTGTTTCTATTTTCTTCCATTTTGCAGCCAAAAAAATTCCTTCCTCACATTTGTGAGCTACTAGTGTTGGAGATGTAGAGCAGTCATTAGTTCAAAATGCTGTTCTATGCTGACTCAAAGACTGTTTGCATAGGATTTATAAACCAAAAACTTTTGTTTTTCATGGGAAGATTATGATATCAGAGAAATCTAACCTACATTTTTGGGTTTTTAATTTTGTCTGTTGTATCATATACTTACATAATACTTGTCGAATGTCATCAGGCATCATTATATCATCACTTTTTGGAAAAAAATAAGATGAGAATCAGAGTGGTAGTCGCTTAGACATTTACTTCTCCATGCTCAATAATCAGCCTAACTCTTCTGGATATTTCTCACAGAAGAGTGGTCCAGGACAATGATAATTGTCAGTAGAGAGGCAAAAAATGAGTCTGTGAAGACATTATTCATATACAGGTTACATGAAAATACATCATTTGATTTCATGATTATATTACATTACACAATTACATGAAAATGCCAGCAAGCTTCTCCTTCCTAACTGCCTTTGTTGCTGAGAGCATGTAGCAGGTAGGGCTGTGAGTGTGACTATGGACAATTCTAAGTAAACTATCTTCCCAAGGCATGCTTATCCAATTCCTGGGAAATTTTACCTATGGCTAGGGAAAGATTAATGGTGAAAGTCTATTGTTTTTTTATTAAAGCTATTCTAACACCAGATGACAACATATCATAGCAGACACTAGTTAATTATATAAATCATTACAAATAAATATAGCTGAAGAAATGTAGAGTCTATGGGTCTCCTTGGATATCTTCATGAAGAGTGCTTCTATTGTCAAAGTATACTTTTGTGTTATTCCATGCTTTTATCCACCCATAACAATAGCAACTGTTGGGCTGGACAGATAGCTCAGTGGATTAAAATGCCTACTTAGGCAGAAGCAGGGATCAGGATTCCATTCCCAACGTGCTGTGCCGTCCCTACCCCCAGGAGGCGCTGAAATGGTGATTGAGATTGGGTGTGGTACCTATGCCTGTAATCCCAACTGCTGAGAGCCCCCAAACAGGAGAATGACTATGAGTCCGATCTGTGTAGTGAGACCTTGTAGACCCTAAATACAAGAAACAAAAAAAACAAAACAAGCAAACAAACAAACAAAAAAACAATTGTCTCATGTATCTCAGGATCCATAGTTTAGTGCTGGGTTTGAGACTATAGACTGAGAGTGTGTTCACCTAAAGGTAAGAAATCTAGAAACTCAGTCTCTCCCTCTTCCTGTCTCCTCTCTTTTCTCTCCTCTCTTTTGTTTTATGTGAAGTGCTGCTGTCTGTGGTGGTTGGCACTGTTAAAGAGAAATCTTGTCAGAGTAAGTGTTGATTTGTTCCTGTTCTAAGCTGTACTAGGGTTAGCTCAATTGGAAACTCTCAGTTTGCTCTTGAGGAAATCATTCACCTCTTGCAAGCTCAGCTGAGCTGTGATGTAGGTCTGCCTTCACTCTACCTGTAACAGTTCAGACAGTGATATCAAAGATGTGAGAATTAGATGAACTGCTCAGATCCAATATGTGGGCAAGAAGGAGGCCTCTTCTTGGTATTCAACTCTGTCCTCCAATGCCACTTTCTGTATGCTATTACTGTTTGGTCAGTCGTAAGATAAGTTTTTGGAACATATTCACCTTTTATCATGAATTCTTTAGCCATACAAAGAAAACAAGTTGCAACCCACATACTATATAATGCAATTTTCCTTTCAAATGTTTTCAGCTTTTTGCCCTCCTATAATGGCAAAGACAGTGTACCATTTTACTGGGCATTTGAACAATACTAAGGTCCCATTTGAGTTATAATATAGCTCTGGAGAATTACTCAACTGCCATGGGAGAGAAAGTTATGTCAGTAATATAGACTAGACTCATTTGTGCCTTCCACAATGTTACAATTTATTGAGAGACAAAATATTCATGAAATTTATCTATTTTGTCAGCTTCACCCACTTGAGTTCATTTTTTAATCAAATGAAGCAATCACAAGTTCTTTTACTGAAATCTTGTTACTACTATCTATAGCACTCAAGTCACATTCCACACTTCATCAAATGATATGCAGATTACAAAAAGGAAAGAAAGTTTCATTGTAGCTTCTGGATTTACAGAGGCAGAACTGAAATCAAGATAAAGAGGCTGCAGACAAATGGGAAGTCACCACATATAGCTAGGTAATATTATAGGCCAAACAAAACCTCTTGTTAAAAGGCTTTGTTAAAAATATAGAATTGGGCTTGTTAAAAATGTAGAGTTGGTTCACAGTCTGAGTTTGGATAACAGGCTCTTTGAGTGGCCACATCAAGCAGGGAGCTGAAGCTGGGCTAAAGCCAGATAAAAAGAACCAGAGTTCATAACATATTGGATTCATGATGCATTCACCCGGTGGCATCACCACACTCCAATATTGGGTATCCTTTTTTCTGTATCATCCAGGCGAATAGCTTGCATCATTTATTCTATTGTGTTAGATAAGTTCAACGGCCTAGTTTTTTCCAAATATAACTTAAATGCATCATGTACTCATGTACTCATAATATAATTTGATTAAATTTATAGTGGAAATTTTTATTAGCAAAATCAATTTATTGATTATATTTTATGCTTTAGGATTGTGCTGTACAGCTGAGTACTTTCATCTATAAATTTGCTGTGTGCCCAGTATCCTGTAGTTATCTATTCATGCATATGAGTTTCAAGTCATTATACTAAAAATCTAGCAAGCTTTCACAGACTACTCTGCTTTACCTTGGGCAGTAACTCACAGGAAGCTGCTCTGCATACCAGGTGATAGTCAAAAGAACTGTTTATAGTGCCAGTTGTCATGCACACACACACACACACACACACACACACACACACACATGCACACATATGCACACATACATCATATACATACATCCAACAAAGAAGTATGAGCTGAAGCAGAGTGTATGTCATGTCTCTTTGGAGTCCAGGAGTTAAAGACTCCTGAATCCTAAAATAATTGTCAAGTATCTGTTAGTAGAACAGTTCATTGATATTCCTATATGTAAATAGAGTACTTATGTTTCTTTTTCCTAGGGACTTAGAGATACACTAACTCATTTTTTTCTCCTTCTATTGCCAACACTGATACAATCATGAAGCCTTTTCATATTTAGTGGTAAATTGATCTTAAGTTCATCACTGTTTCCCCATGTTCATTGTCATCCCATTGCTTACTAGGTTCATTTATCCTTGTGATTCAGCTTGGTCGTACATTCCCCATTTTGTATCCAAGTTGCTCTTTGTAAAGCAGACGTAAAAACAAGTATATATTACTCTCTTTGTAACTTTTTTGCAATGGTTCCCCACTGCTTACTGAATAAAAGTCTATATCCTTGGCTAAAACTCTTCTTAGGCGTATCCTTCCTATATAGATAGCATTCATCTCCCATAGAACCCCCATGCTATCACAACCTAAGCACACACACACACAAAAAAAAATTCTAGAGAGCCGGGCGTGGTGGCGCACGCCTGTAATCCCAGCACTCGGGAGGCTGAGGCAGGAGGATTGGTGCGAGTTCGAGACCAGCCTGGGCTACAAAAGTGAGCTCAAGGCCAGCCTGAACTGCATAGCGAGACCCTGTCTCAAAAAGACAGAAAAAATAAATAAATAAATAAATAAAAATTCTAGAAATATAAAGTTGTGAGCAATACCCACAAGTATGAACTATTTTCATATAGCTACAGGGTTTTATGAAAAATGTAGTGCTGTGTATTGAACCTAGGATGTCAAGCATCCTAGACAAATGATCTACTGCACAGCTGTATGCCCAGTTCTGTACCTTTAGACTGCTTTTATCAAGTGTTCTTTCTTCCTGGCATGCATTTCATTCTTACTCATTAGGAAAATTCTTATTCTTTCTTCAAATCAGCACACAATTTACACTTATTTGAATTCTGATGTAGCCTAAAACCATTCTTTCCTGATGATCCCACTACTCACTTTATATTTCTTCATTGTTGCTCCATATATGTTCTATTCTAACTGTCTCCTCCCTTGTGTTGGATGTTCTTTAAGGGAGGGAGTATACTTCATGCTGCAGTAAGTTGCCCAATGCCTAACACAGGAATTGGACATAAATATTGCAGAACCATCACAAGAACATACGAGTATGAACTTGGAAAAGCAAAAAGAAAATAGTTATAGGAGATGAAGCAGTTAATATATCCAAATCAGAACATGAGGGGATCTCAGCACGTGGGAGGCTGAGGCACGAGGAGGATCAGTGAGAGTTCAAGACCAGCCTGGGCTACAAAAGAGAGGTCAAGGCCAGCTGGAACTGCACAGGGAGACCCTGTCTCAAAAAGACAAAAAAAAAAAAAAAGAACCAAAAAGGTAAAAAAGAAAGAAGAGAAGCCAGACATGGTGGTGCATGCTTGTAATCCCAGCGCTTGTGAGGCTGAGGCAGGAGGATCAGTGCAAGTTCGAGACCAGCCTGGGCTACAAAAGGGAGCTCAAGGCCAGCCTGAACTGCATAATGAGACCCTGTCTCAAAAAGACAAAAGAAAAGAAAAGAAAAGAAAAGAAAAGAAAAGAAAAGAAAAGAAAAGAAAAGAACATGGGGGAATAGAAACCTTTCTGGATTAAATATATCCTAATCATTTTGTAGAAGGTGGGGATTGCTTCAATAGAAACAGCCACCAAAAAGATACCCAAAGAAGTCTCTTCTAGTGACTCAAAAGCTAACAAAGGCTCTTAAGATTGCTCAAACTCTAGGCCTAAGAAACATTCTAGTTGCATATTACTTACTGATGCATACCGCTGGAGAATAAATAATAAAAAGAGAAAAAATATAAAATTTGGCTGAGTTTTATAGATTATAAAGTATATTCAAGGTAATCATTTCAAAAATATTTTGCCAATTTAATGCTTTTAAGTTTAACTCTGTGTGGGTTGGGGCTGGGCATGAAACACAGAGCCTCACATATACTGTGTATGAACTCTATCACTGAGTCTATGAATCTCTTTGTAAGCAATGTAAATGTGACATAAAAATCTTAAACCAAAGGCAGAAAATTGTTGATACTAAAATCAAAGTATAGATCACCTTCTGATATACCTAGATCCAGGTGCTCAAATTATATAATTAGCAATTTGTTTCTATCTCTTGACTCTGAATTTCTCTGTGTTGATTCAGTTATCTGGCAGGCTCTCTGATATGGTGTCCAAGAAAGCCACCAAGATATATAGATTTGTATTTTGTCAGTCTTATCTCTTAGCAACCCAACTGGAAACACAGACTCACTTTGTTAGTAGTCATACAAAAATTCCACAATTGAATTCATCTACAGTGACCAGAGAGACAGATCTGATTCATCATAGTTAGGGGATATATGGATCTACATGTAATAGATCTGCTGTAAGAGTAGATGATTTACAGCAAAATCACTATATAATAGCACTGCTTTATATTCTTGCATATTCTCCCATCAATAATTTTAATCCATATACACTATTTTTGTGCATATTTATGTGTGTGTCTTACGCTGAACTACAAGATCTTATGCTTGTTTGCTTCTGTATTGCTAGATATAGTATAGGATTTAGCCTTCAAGTAAGTATTCTCAATTAAGAAAGGATGAATGAATGGTTCTACCATTAATTTTAGCATATAATTACATTATGAGTCTATAATGAAGGCCAAGTCCAGACAAACAGTTTAGTATTTTGAAACATTAATAATGACTCTACTTTATTTGGTTCAATACATAATTATTACTGAGTTTTACAGTACAGGCATAAATAGTGAATGGTTCATTCAACATTCCAAACCTATATAATCAATGCCTTCTGTGTGTCCTGTACTAGACACTAAAATTAGCTTTTGTCTTTTAATTAGCTACTTATCAGTAGAGACTTTATATACTATAGAAATTGTAAAACACTGGACCCTAGATTAAAATCCTAACATCTCCTTTTACTAGGTCAGTGGCTTGCATCCAGTTCCATAACCAATATGTCTAGCTTCTCCTTCTACCAAATGGGAATTGTCCCTATCGTGCAGGGTGGCTGTAAGATTTAAATACTGAGATGAAGGTAAAACACAGAAAATAGTGTGTGGAACACTAAAAACTTAGTATTAACTCTTATGATGCAATATAGATAGCACCTCTTTTCAATCTCAATATAACTTTACTCATCATATTTTACCTGAAGAAAGACCCTGGATCAATGACTTAAGTTTGAGATGAAATAAAATTTCTGGGCTTCAAGAAAAGAAACTAGAGATGTGATCCAGTAACCAGGACTGAGGTGTGAGGTACGCTAACCTGGGATTGTCGGAAATTCATTTGACTCGCAACCAGGCCCGTTGTGTGAGTGAGACCTCCTAGGCCTTCCAGACACACATTTGAACAAATAACAAAACCCGTAATGTGAATGCAACTTCATCCATTAGACAGGGCCAGTGTGGAAAACTGCTGCAGAGCTCCCTGCAGAGAGACTAGAGATAAGACCCATCCAGCTGATCCAGGAGCAGAACATCTTGCTCAAGTGTCAGAGCAGGTTCACCACCAAGATTCCTCCAAGAGAAGGAAGAAGTGGAGCTCAGCAGCCAGACCCAAGCCACACCCAACTAGATGAGTTCAAACCTGGTGGATGCAGAACTGGTGCTAAGGTAAGAACTCTGCCAAAGCTCTACACCCAAGGTCAGAAGTCAGGGATATACAAAACGACAAATAGAAGGAGTAAAATATGTTCTCAGGCCTTCAGCCCACCCAGAACAAATACAACAGACAACAGCATAGAAGAAATTGGAAATCATACACCTGAAATCTCTGAAATAATAGCATCCAAAGTAATGAAACAACTGCAGAAAGGTATAAAGGAAATCAGATCAGGAAAAATTGCTGAATTAAAAAAGAAATAATAACTGTAATAAAAGAAGTACAAACTGCTTTTAAAGAAGACACTGAAAAAAATGAAGAAAACACTGATCAAAAATAGAGAAGAATAGAAAAATGTTGGATCCTTGAATGAACAATATAGGAAAGTAATATAGGAAGCACACTCTAAGTGCTACACAGGAACTTAAAATCTCAATCACGAACTGGAACCACTTCAATGAAAGTGAAAATAGGGGCCCGGCGGGATGGCTCAGTGGTCTAAAGCGCCTGCTTGGGGAAGCTTGGGCGGCTTCAGCGACCGCGGTTCGATCCCTGGCACCACATGCTGCACCAGGCTTTTTCTTGGAGTGGGCTGAGCCGGCTATAAAAACGAGTGAAGAAAAAAAGGTTCTGAAACAAGAAAAATATATATATATTTTTTTTTTGTATTTTTGAGACAGGGTCTCGCTATGCAGTTGAGGCTGGCCTTGAGCTCACTTTTGTAGCCCAGGCTGGTCTCGAACTCGCACTGATCCTCCTGCCTCAGCCTCCCAAGTGCTGGGATTACAGGCGTGCGCCACCACGCCCGGCTGAAACAAGAAAAATAAACAAATAAAAATTAAAAAAAAAAAA
>PVJA010053881.1:0-11803 GCA_004027025.1 Myocastor coypus
TTGTTTAAATTTAACAATGGTTATATTACATATTTTCATCATCGGATCAGTTTAGATTAATACATATAGGTATATAAGATTGATCAAACAACTAAACATTAACCTTTCTAAATCCACATTAATTTTTTTTTCTTTTCCCCCTTTTTTTCTTTGAAAGTTGACATATTGCATATTGTCCTCACAATCATTCTATAGAGTGAAGTATGTGGGCATGACCCACCTCCCTATTAATGTTGCATAGAAAAAGAAAGAAAGAAAGAAAAAAGAAAAAATAAAGGAAAGAATATACTTCTCTTTGGACTAAGAGGAAGCAGATACATATACAATCAAAGGTTTTGCAATTGCAGTGTGCCACCAGTGAAGCTTGTGACGTTGGAGGCTATTGAATCTAAGCCTCCTAAAGCTCATCTCACCAATCTAGCTCTGTGGCCAAACTCAGTTTTATCTGTCAATGTAACCATGTCATTTTTATTCTTGATTCTGCTAATCCTAAGTTCACTGATGTTTTTATGTTAACTTATTCTTGCCTCCCAGAGTTACAACTTGGCTATGATATATGGTTTTTAATGTATTATTGAATTTTTTTCTGATATTTTACTGAGGAAATTTTTCACTTATATTCATCAAGGATATTGGACTATAGATTTTCTGTCATGCCTTTTACTGTTTCTTTATCAGGGTTGTTCTCATAAAATGAGTTTGGAAGTATTTCCCCTATTAAATTTATTTGGAACAGCTTGAGAAGTTTGAGTATTAATTCTATTTTCCATAACTCATCACTGAAGCCATCTAGTATTGAGCATTTCCTTTTTGGAAGGTCTGGGTAATTACTGATTCATTCTTATTAATAATTAAATGTCTGTTAATATTTTTATTTCTTTATATTAAGACTTAGTAGGTTGTGTGTTTCAATTTGTTGTAGGTTTTCCAATTCATTCACATTAGATGACTGAAAACAACTCTGTTTTGTTGATTTTTTAATTTTCCACTCTCACTTTTTTTTTTTTTTTTTTTGGTGGGACAGGGGTTCAAACTCATGACCTTGCACTTGCCAGGCAGGCACTTGTGCCAGGGAGCTATCTCCCCCAAACCCCTCTCACTTGTATTTATTTCTGGTCTATTCTTTATTATTTCCTTCTCTAGTTCAATTAGTTTGGGTTGCTATGACTAAATTATGTGAAATAATAGTTTATAAATAAAATGCATTTCTTACAGATCCAGATGTTAAGAAGCTCAAGGTGAAGATGCCAGCAGATGCAGTGTCTGATAAGGGCCTATTTCCTGGCTCTTCTGTGTCCTTTCGCTGCCTTATCGCATGACAGAAGGAGGGAAATATTTCCAAGTCCTTTGTAGTAAAGGCAGGAACCTTGTTGTCTGCACTCATGGTGGCCCAAAGGCCCCATCTCTAACACCATCGTGTTGGTGATCTAGCACATTTTAACGTACGATTTTGATGAGACTCAAACACTTGAACAATGGGAACTTTTTTGCCCATTTGGGGTTTAGTTTATTCTTTCTCTAGAGACAAAGTGTATAGTTCGGTTTTTAAGTGATTTTTCCATTTCTAATGTAGAAATTAATTTAAAATTCCTTCTCAGTACTGTTTTTACTGTTATGTAAGTTTGGTATATTATTTTGGTGTTATGTTTGTCTTGGAATATTTTTAAATTTCTTTTCTGTTCTTTTTTTCCACTGATTAAAGAAAAATGTGTTTATAATATTCCACATATTTGAGAATTTTCTAATTTTTCTATGTATTCGTCCTGTTTGTAACAATTTCATTTTAACAGCATGCAAAAACTATAATTTTTGTTCCCTCCTTATCTCTGCTTAAAATTTATATTATTGATTTTACCGACGTTACAAATTACATTTTTTTACATTGCAACTATCATATTTTTGTGTTAGTTTTTATTGCGTTGTAGCTATAAAATACCTTTTAAAGTCTCATGTGTTCAAGATGAAGCTTTCAGAAGATGATCATTAGCATCCAAAGGGTGCTATATTTGTCAGTTGATTAATTTGAATGTGCTACGGGAAGTCAGTCTGGTTGGAGAAGACAGGTCACTGAAGCTGTGACCTAGAAAGGCGTGCTCCCATCCCTGCTCCCACCCCTGCTTTCTGACTGCCATAGGTTTAGTGGCCTTCCTCCATCATGCCCTTCCACCATGCCATCTCTGCCTGGGAGCCAGCTCATTATGGACTGAACCCTCCACGACCATGGGTAAAAATAAATTTTATATTGTATAAATTGTATATACAGAATAAATTGTATAAATTGTATATACAAAATAAATTGTATATTCCACATTGTATATTTTGTGCTAGTGAGAGAGAAGTGACACAACCTTTAATTAAATTCAAAACTTTAGTCATTCCCCTTCCACTATTTCTTGATATTACTAATACATTCTTTAGGTATCCATTTGAAAAGACACCTACACCAATCACTGTGCTAGACATCATAGGGGTCTCTTAATCCTTTTCTGTGGACATGCGTCTTCTGGATTTATACAGTACATGCAGACTCCTAATTAGAGATATTTGTTTCTTATTTCCTTTTTCCTTTGAGGTACGTATAGTCTTGATGTCCTCTGTCTGCTGCATGGTAGCAACAGCATGATACCAGCTCTTTTGTTCTCAGTTGTCTCCAGGTTTATGAGCTGGCCTTTAATCTGAGTTCTCCAAAGCAGATCAAACAAAAGATAAAGCCTTAAGCAACTACCTCCAAAAAAACCCTAGAACATTGAATGTGTGGTCCACATTTTTCTTTCCTTAGAGATAAGCTGAGAAATTTTCTTCCAATAATACAGTGCTATATTAAGCAGACTACTGTGAAAGATTGCCTCAAATGTTATTACCAACTTCAGTGTGGCTACATTTGTAGTCACAGAAACCTAGTTTTGAATTTTTTCACAAAAGGAATTGATCAGTGTGTTGTTGAATCTCTGTCCCCATGGGGAGGAAGGATGCTTTGAGGCTCTCTATTCTGCCAAGCTGCCCATATCACTCCAGCTCTTTAAAGATATAACTATGTTAAGATGACATCATTATGGTTGTCTTTGACACAGCATGACTGGTAATTCATAAAAAGGAAAAATTTAGATATAGCCATACACAGAACTGACAAAATGACACATATGACTAGAAGGACACATCCACAATTCACATTAAAGACCAAATGCTTGAGGTACAAGGGAGAATTCTTCACCAGATTCATGAGAGACAGCATGACGATTCTGCTTTCATTTTAGGCTGCTAATCTTTTAAATTTAATATTTTTAAAGAGAAGAAAAAATAGTTTTAAAAAATCTAATAGAAACAATAACATGGGCTGGGGGGATAGATAGCTTAGCGGACTAAGCACCTACTTAGACAAGCTTACACAAGTACAGGGACTATGGTTCAATCCCTGGCACCACATGCTGCACTCCCTCCACCCAGGGTAGGCTGAGTCAGTCAGAATCTGAATATAGTGGCACTAGCCTATAATCCCAGTACTGAGGAGGCTGAAAGCAGTATGATCCTCATGAGTTTGAGCTGCATAGTGAGATTCTGTAACAACCAAATACATTAAAGAACAAAACAACAACAAAAAAAATGGAATTTCACTAAAAAAATGACATGTTGTTATATCACATATCATTGTCTTCAAATTAGTTGTTCGGATTACCAGATACATGCATGTAAAATTGGTTAAAAAAATCAGAAAGAAGAGAGAACTTTCAAGTCCTAAGTATTCCTTTCAATAGACCAGCTGAAATCAGCAGTATAATTATCCAAGCTATCCGTGTATATACATAAATATTTCTATTTTCCTTTCTTCTTTCTTTTTTCCTTTCCCTCATCTGAGTTGTTCCTCCTCTTTGAATAGTTTCTTTCCCTTTAACAGCATCTATTACCCTTTTCAAATTTTATTTAGTTTTCAGATTGTAATACTAGGGAGATAATACAATGCTTTAATTTTTTATTCATTTTAACAAGAGAAAAAGATAAAATAGCAATGAAACAATTTTGAAACAAGTTAACAGGATGCTTACAATAATTAATATCATGCATATTGTTGTTTTCTTAGTAGTTATTCAGAGAACAAGATGCAAACCTGATATCTTGCCTAAACAATATTAGTACAAATTTATTCTCAATGAACTAAGGCAAAGTAGTTGTATATCTATCCTAACTCTCTTGTGTATACATATTTAAATTTTGAATAGTAAAAATTAAAATAAATTTTTCAAAATAATATTCCAAAATTCAAATCAAATCATGAGTTCAACTTAGAGGCCAGAATTTTGTGTATTTATGTATGAATTTGTAATCAATTGAAAGTACTTGCACAGTATTTGAATAGGTTAATACATACAAAAATATCAACTAACAAAAAGGCTCCATGATAGTAAAGAATTACTAAGAATAAAACATAACATAAATACTGGAATTGCAAATATATGACCAGAACTTCTAACAGAGTTGAGATAAGATATTGCACAAAGCTCTAGTAAATTGTGGGTATAGACAATGTCCGCAAGGCTTACTGGTGGCCAGGTGTCACTTGTGGGACTCAGATACTGCTATTTCCTTGATATATACCCTTAGACACAGACAAAATCATGACGCATAGGGTATTGGAAAAGTCCATTTGTAGAATATGCTGATGGAAATATTTTGCTGCTGTATACAAAAGAATAGTTGAAAAACTGCTGTTGTATACCTTTTTCTCCTTGTTTGCTTGCCCTATTCTATTCTCCTTCATGGAGTTGTGGTCATTTTGATCGTTCTCTAGAATATCTTTTAGTAAACTGTATAGGGTTGGCTTGGTCATCCTGAAATTCTTTAGTTGTTCTTTGTCCTGGAAGTATTTCACTTCTCCATTATACTTGAGAGTTTTTCAGGGTATATCAGTCTGGGTTGGAATTTGTTTTCTTGCCATAGTACTTAGCTCCATGCTCTTCTTGACTTGATGATTTATTTGGAGAACTCTCCCATTATTCTGATGGGTTTTCCTTTAAATGTAATTTTTTTTCTCTAGCAGCTTTTAGTATATTGTTCCTGTGCTGAATTTCTGGGATCTTCATTATTATATTCTGGGTGAGGTTTTAATTTGATTGATGTTGTTTGGGGTTCTGTATGCTTCTGTCACCTACTTTTTCTTTGGGAGGGGGACCAGGGTTCAAACTCATGACCTTTACACTTGCCTGGAAGGCGCTTGTGCTGCAGAGCTATCTCCCCAGCCCCTCCTTTGGTTACCTAAATATCAGATTGTTTCCACATATTTGGGAAGCTTTCTGCTATTCTGACCATATTCTTTCTATATCCTTTGCATTGACCACTTCTTTCTCATTGATGCCTATTAGTCTTATATTTTCATCTTCGCATCATCTCACAAATGTTGCATCAGTTTTTCCTATATCCTATTTGTTTTTAAGCCATCTTTTCTTACCTTTTCACTAGTTGCAATGGTGTCTTTAAGGTCTTAAAAAGTCTATTTTCACTTTGATTGAAACAGTTCTGCCAGCTTGTGATGGAGCTTTTAATTTCCTGTATAGCACTTTGAATCTGTTTCATTCTATTTCTTTCCTCTCTTCCTCATTCAAGGATTCCATCATTTTTATGTTCTCCTCTACTTTTTCATCAGTGTCTTCTTTATAAATACTCAGTCCTTTTTTTCCATTATAGTTATCATTTTGTTTTTTACTTCAGAAGTTATTTCTGATCTGATTTCCTCTCTAACTTTCTGCAGTTGTTTCTTTGCTTCAGATGCTATTATTGCAGAGATTTCAAGTGTGTGATTTCCAATTTCTTCTATGCTATTGTCTCCTGCATTTGTTCTGGTTGGGCTTCGAGCCTGAGATCACATTTTGCTCCTTCCCTTTTTCATTTCTTGACAAAGAGATATCTACCAAATTCAAACTCATCCAGATGGGTGTGTCTTGGGTCTGGATGCTGTACTCCACTTCTTCCTGCTGCAGCCCTTGGAGGTGAACCTGCTGTTCCACTCTGGCAAGAGATTTTGTTCCTGGATCATCTGAGTCTTCAACCTTTCTGCAGGGATTTCTGCCATGATTTTCCACACTGGGCCTGTCTGATAGATGAAGTTCGACTGACATTCCTGGCCTTGGTGCTGGGTGGAATGAGTTTCTGACAGGCCCAAGGCAATCTCACTCATACTCCGGGCCTGATTCCTGGGTCGAATGAGTTTATGGTGGGTCCAGGGTGGTGTCACTCACATGCCATGTCTTGTGGCTGGGTTGGATGAGTTTTTGGTGGACCCAAGACAGTCTCACTCACACGCCGGGCCTGGTTGCTGACTCCAGTTGAGACAATACAATATCTACACATGTGGATCTCATTTATTTATACTCATGAGTATGGTCTCTAATTGCATCCATTTACCAATGCCTTGAGTTTATCTTTCTTTATAGCTGTGTAATCCATTGTGTAAAGATAGCACAACTTTTTTATCTATTCCTCAGTTGATGGACATTTGAACTGTTTCCAAGATTTAGCTGTAACAAATTCTGCTGCTAGAATCATAAGTGCACATATACAGATCACTAATCTCACAACGGTGAGACCATTCATTCTGCTAGTTTAGGACAGCCAATTTATTTAATTTTAGTGTCCCCTGAATACTGTTTCTCTTTCTTTTCTTTTTTCCTTCTTTCTTTCTTCTATCCTTTCTCTTTCTTTTTTTCATCCTTTATTTCTTTCTTTTTCTTTTATGCAGGGTCTCATTATATAGTTCTAGCAGGCTGTAACCCACTCTATAGCCTAGTCTCTAATGCAGTCATTCTATTCCCTCAGCCTCCTGACTGTTAGGGTTGTAGGCAAGTGCCCTCATGCCTGGCCTCAGAGTTCCTTTAACAATATTAGTTTCCTCAAGATTCTTTTTCACAAAAAATATATATGAAGAGTTCCTCATTCTTTGCATAAGAACACAAATTATTTGAGAGACTATTGAGCAACGGTCAATTTTTTTATGCCAGTGCTTACAAAATTTAAGTTGACAGTTTCATCAAAAACAAAAAATGTTTCAGTAGACCTTATATTTCTTACTTAGAACCTCAAAACTTCACTAAGTCAGTTCTTCATTTCGTCAATACATTTCTTGATATTTTCCTATTGAGAAACATTTTAAGACTTTTGCCCAATATGTTTATTTTTCAGAAAACACATATGCCAGAACAGAAAACAACAATTAAACTAATTATATAATTATAGTTAATGTAATGCTCAAGAAATGGCATTCATAAAGAATATACTTAATAACCCAAATGTGGAAACATCACTATAGCTAGTATAGGATGAAATAGTATAGATATTGAAATGACTGATCATATACTAATCAAGTTATTTATATAGCATAACAACAAATTCTGCCACTAAGATAAATATTTCTTATTTTTCTTGTTTTCATACGGAGTAATTAGTGAACACTGATTTCAATATAGCTTTCTCAAATTCAAAAATATTTATCATCCTGCTCAAAACATAAATTTTAAGTATAATTTACTTCATTTTTATGTGCATTGTGAGTACTAGTAGTTGAGTTTTGTCAGGATCTCTTTTTTTATAAAAGAAGAAAATTTCCATATTTTATAGCAATAAACAAGAACTCTGAGATGTAGATTCCAGGGTACTCTGGAGTCAACTGATTGCTCAGTTTCCATTCAGAAGCCTCATCCTGGGTGACATAAATGTATGAAAATTCCAATATGCCCTCAACCTTTGAGGTTAAATGAAAGGTAAAAAAATGAAAGTAAGAATATTCTAGAAGAAAGTAATTATTAGTTAGGAAGTCTTTAAATTTGTAGAACACATTAGAGCCTAAAAATGATAACTTTGGCCTCAGCTAGATAACTCCAAGAAAAGTATTCTTCCAGTATATAGCTTTGTTGTACACATTCATCTTCATGTCAGTCAATGCCACCAGTTTTTAAACTTCGTGTAACAGCATTAACTATTAGATACACTAAAATTAACAGTAAAAATAATAATTATAATAAATCTTTGCTTGAAGGAAAATTTCAGTTTCTTCATACGCTTGATTTCACCTTGTTCCATGGAGTTAAATAACAGTTATTATTTTTGTCGGTTTCTATTTGGAAAGTTTTAGCTTTGTATTCTATCGGCTCATTTACCAAATTGAGCTGCCAGTAAGTAACATTTTGGGGGCTGCAGAGAGCTGTTGTTTTTTATTCTCTCCACTGAGCTCTATAGAATAAAGAGGAAAATCGCCTTGACAAAGTATTTCTCCAACCCTAGAGGGTTTGGGGCTATTTTTATCCATATATATTGAAAATACATTAACCTTTATAGTAGTAATACACCAGTACTCTGTGTATTTAAATCTAAGAGAGTAGGGTGTCTATATGTTATGTTTGCCTATTCAACAACAACTGGTAATTCTTAAATAATTGAGAATTATGTATTCATCAGTTACTGCATTTTTTGGAGAACAAAGGATGAGATATACTAATATTTTTCAATTTTTTCTAACTTATACTTTAAACTAACGAATACATGTATAGAGGTAAGAAGCAATGCATATCACATAGCAAAAAATGAAAAATTATTTTTGATAATTCCAAAGGGACAAACAGGGAACACTCTGTGTCATGACTGTGAATGATGTATCTCTATCACAGTGCTTATTGTGAAGTCTGCCTGTAAGGGATAACTATAGAATGTTTTAAGAAAAGGAAAAAAGGTTATTATAGGAAATCTTTCCATAACTATAATGTTAGCTTGATAGTTTTATTTCCATTTGTTCATAAGAGGTAAAGAATGAAAAATAACTCTCCTCCATTAATATTGCATAGTTCTTTACAATGTCATGGTTAGGAGTCAGAAAACCATTGGTGATTGGCCTTATCCATGTTGTGATGTGACATTAAACTAGTCATGTCTGTGGTCTAGTGGCCCAATTGAAGAAAATGCTGGAGAATTATCTAGAAAGAGTTTATTGTAATGAAATAACTTTGACAAATAAAATGATGATGTGTAGTTAATAAGAGAAATATTATTAAACTACCTTGCATGCATTGCAGCACTCTAGCACTTAAAAATCTGTTTTTATCACTGCATTTGGTCAACACCACCTTCAGACATTACTCATTCTTCAAATAAAAAAACAGCAGTCTTGAGTCATCTAAAATTTAAATATGATATTTTCTAAACTATCTCTAGGTATAATTAATATGCCACACAGTTTGCCTATTGTAAGCACAAAATTCAATGTTTTAGTAAATTTATACTTACAAAAACAGCACAGCCCAATTTTAGGTCATATTTATCACCCTCTAAGGAGATCATGTGCCCATATTCAGGCATTAATTATTTTCTAGTTATTTAATTTAATTTTGAACAGTAAAAACATAAGCATGAACAAAAATCAGAAACGAAGACAGAAATAGGACAGCATACAATACAAATGCTAGATTTGTAAGGCAAGAATAGATGATTACTAATGGTTGATATGTTATCTATTTTTATCATTGAATCTGATGCTTGGATTAACAAATATAGTTATGTAAGATTGGACATATGACTGAGTATTATCACTTGCTATCAAGTAATCTTAAATTGTATTCTTGTCTTTCTTTTTCTATATCTTTTTTAAAAAATTATTTTAAAGAGTATAACTGATTGTAGTGGTTGGTACATTGTGTCAGCTTGGCTGGATGACTCAGTGACCCGGTTCCCTGTTGGTGGGAGCCCCGCCCTGGGTTACAACTGGTTCCCCCCTGGAGTGTGATCAGGGTCTGCCTAGGATATGATTGACTCCTCCCTACAGTGGAATCAAGGGCCCATTCTGGGGTATGATTGGTTTCACCCTAGGACACAACGGACCCACGTCAGAATGACTGAGCACAAAGAAACTTTTTAAAGGGCTGAGGAAGGAGTCAAGATTTCACTTCGTCAGAGAAGCTGCATTCTTCACATTCACCCTGGACTTCATCTGGCTTGCAGTGCAGACTCTTCAGCCTCCAGCTTGGATCTTTCACCATCTGTTACAGACTCTTCAGCATCCATTACAGACACTTCAGTCTTCCATCGCACACCCATCAGCCGACGGATAGACTTACATGGAGCACTGCAGTGAAGTTCAGACCTAAGGACTGAATTCTTCAGTCTGGAGCATGTACACACCCTCTACATGCTTTCTTGTCTGACTCTGTGGCTGACTATTGTAAGCCAATCTTATAATCCCTTATATATTGTATATTTTGTGTTAATACCCATTCTTTATATTATATCTATTCTGTTCCTCTAAGTAAAACTCTGGTCAATACACTGATTATGATGAATATCAGTCAATGGTTTTTATTATACCAGCTTTCAAATCATAACAACAGCAAATAATGTTTTAGTAGAAGTTTATATTTATTTATGCTAATGCATTCTTCATTGCTTATCTGAAAATCAAACTTAACCAGACAACTATATTTTATTCAGCCATCCTACCAAAATATGAACTTTGTAACTATCATTCCATTTTATGTCTTGTTATGCTTATAATATCACCAGTCTCACTGCTAGTAACCAAAACAATGAGATGATTTTGCTATTTTTTGCTGCATAAATCACCATGAGGAGCACCAAGGAGTTTTAATTACAAGCATCACTAAGGCAACTGATCCTCACATCCTCTTCAGAAGTAAATGTAATTGCCAAAGGACTTCAGATTGAAGGCCAGACTTGGTGCTACATTGGGATGTCACAAACATTGATGATTGTGTCAGTTGTGTCCTGAGGCACTAAATTTCTACCTTTGACGTACACTGGGTATTTGTGAACTTTAGGATTAATCAGAATATACTGTACATTTGCCATATCTAATGATGTTGTGACCATCGCTCAGTGGGGAATCCATTCTATAACTAGCAAGTCTCAAGCTACATGAAACTGAAAAGAAAAGAGACAGTTCTGCTTTGTTCACATCACCAGGGTGTCAGAGACATGAGCACTCAGGCAGGGACTGTTCAGTATATGAGTTTTTTTTTTGTTTTGTTTTGTTTTTTTACTTAGGTCAAACAGCATCTGTGGTTGCAACATGAATGTAATGTTTGTAAGACTATACTAGAGAAATGATTGGTGGACAATGTTGGCATGGGCTCTCAGTGAAGAATGATCAAGTATTTCTTTTTCTTTCCCTCATCCTATAACTTTGATTTAGTCATTCAGTCAGTCTCTCCAAACAACTACTTGAGAATGTGATCTGATGGTCTACTCTATGCTAGAGGTCAGTGATGGGAAACAGAAGTTCAAAGATTGTACTGTTTTTACTTTTAATGTCATGGTGCCTAGGCCTATGCCTAGCCCTGTACTCAATTTATGTATCAAATAAACGAATAGATTCAGCTGTGAATATGGTAAAAAAAAATTCCTTTCAATAAGCTTGTAGTTCACTTTATTGTCCTTTCTTAGAAAAAAAATGTTTAAAGATCAGTTGAAAAAAAACTAGACTAGTGACTGGAAGCAGATAAAGCAGAAAACATATCAATAGCAAAACCATACACTTATGTACACAGGATGAATCAGATATTGGTCTCAAGAACCTTCAAAAGGTTCAGCATATTGATTATAGCACAATGTAATACCAAAACTATGTTTGGAATACATGTCACTCTTGTCTTTTTGATATGTACTGCTCCTGGTGTAAACTCAGTTACTGTCATTCTCTCAAGAGTAGTACTTGAAAATAAGAGACTGGGCCAAAAACCATATTCTTGACAGGCTACAATTTTGTATTTCCTTGAATTTCCAAATATCTGTGTCAAAATTGTGTAACTGCTTATGT
>PVJA010053882.1:0-11802 GCA_004027025.1 Myocastor coypus
CTGGTCTCGAACTCACACCGATCCTCCTGCCTCAGCCTCCCGAGTGCTGGGATTACAGGCGTGCGCCACCATGCCTGGCTTGGGTTCAATTTCTGATAGCACAAAATAAATGTTCAAAATAAATAAAGTCATATATTAAAAAACTAAAAGAAGCTGTGGAGATAACTCTGTGGCACAAGTGCCGGCCTGCCAAGTGCAAGGCTGTGGGTTTGAACCCCCGTCCCGTAGAAAAAAAAAAAAAAAACTAAAAAGTATGCTGGCCTTGCCCTTGGGACATGTTGAGATTGGCCATGGTGGCACATGCCTGTAATCCCAGTGCTTGGAAGGCTGAAAGCAGGAATACAGTCTATGTACATAGTACATATTGAGATCCTGTAGATCCTGTACTAAACAGTAAAAAAAAAAATAAAATAATAATAATAAATTAAAAATTAGCCGGGCATGGTGGCACACGCCTGTAATCCCAGCACTTGGGAGGCTGAGGCAGGAGGATTGGTGCAAGTTCAAGGCCAGCCTGGGCTACAAAAGTGAGCTCAAGGCCAGCCTGAACTGCATAGCGAGACCCTGTCTCAAAAAAAAAAAAATAAATAAATAAATAAATTAAAATTAAAAATGGTGGGGCTGGAGAGATAGCTCCATGGCACAAGTGCCTGCCTGGCAAGTGTAGGGTCCTGAGTTCAAACCCCGGGCCTGAAAAAAAAAAAAAAAAAAGTCGCAAAAGCTGTCATTATGGTTCATATTAAGCATCTCGACCTCCCAGTGATATTGAGGGTTGATGTGTTTTCTAACTTCTGCAACCCTAGGGGTTGGGCCCCATTCATGTTCCTCTTCCACAGATGGGGAAACCAAGGCACACAGTGTTCAGGTGCGGTGCAGCTTCATGCTGGTGGGTGGAGGCCCGTGGGTGGCGTTACTGCGGCTGCGTGTGTGTGCGTGCGTTGGCTACGGACATGGGCAGACATGCGACACATAACCAGAAGGCCCAGCGGGGGAGAGGCAATCAGACAGCCCCAAGGCTCCGGAAGGCCGCCATGGGCCCTCTGTCCTGCCGCGGAGCAGCCCGCATGCCACTGGCTCCCCCTGCCCGCCAGGAGCTGTCCGCGCCTCGGTGCTGAACCGGAGCGACCCGGTCGGTCCTCTGCGCTCGCGGTGAAGGACGCGGGTGGGGACTGCATCGACACGGCTGCGGCTTGATTTCTTCCGTGTGGCCTGGAGCCTAGGGGTGGGGTGCACGCGGAACTCAGCTGTTGGGGGTTCTGGGGGACGGGTCTCGTGGACGCAGCTGATCCCGGAGGTCTCTGTGGACAAGGGCTGTGCACTGACACAAACAGTGCAGACGGGCATCTGTGGGGAACAGATTACTGGAGGTCTGGGCTGGGCAGCTGCAAGGGACTCTCGAGGAGCTCGGTGGCTGAGCCTCGGGGAGGTGGAGCCCATCCTGCGGGGCACCTGGAGCAGTGCCAAGAGAAGGATCTCCAGGCCTGGCCTTGTTTCAGAACCTTTGTTTATTCACTCATTTTTATGGCGCAGCATGGGGTGCCGGGGATTGAACTGTGGTCCCTTCAGCCGCCCAAGCTTTCCTAAGCAGGGGCTTTAGACCACTGAACCATCCTGCTGGGCCCCCAAAAGATCCAGTTCTTGTTCCTCACATTCTGATGTACGTTTTGCACATGAGGGAGAACAGATGCTGGCCAACAGAGTGTCTTGTGAGAAAGACTGCCTCGATGTGAGGCTGGAAGCTGGATGCAAACTCAGGCCTCTCTGCCGCCAATGAAATCAGACCTGGGCTTCTAAGCTCTGGGCTGCCTTGTTCAAAAATCTGAAGAATAATAAAAATAAAGCGGTGCCTGGGTGGTGTCCCTGTGCCTGGTACTGAGCCTGAGACCTTCATGGTGCAACTCATTTAATTAGCACAACTCTACTAGGCAGGTGCTCTCACCAAGGGGGACATTGAGGCATGGCACGAGTTGGTGTCTGATATGTCAGCGGCAGCAGCAGGAGGCGGGAAGCCCGAGGCCTGAGGGATCTGGGGCGGGGCTCTGCATCTCAGGGCTCTGGGCAGCCTGAGCCGGGCAGGATGAGTCAGGCCCCAGCCACCGCCCCTGGGGCTCCCCACCGCCCCTGGTGCTCACCAGCACGGAGTCTAGCATCTTCTGCTCGAAGTCCGCCCGGGCCGAGTTGTACTTCTCCACGGAGCGCTGCAGGCTCTCGGCCACCTTCTTGGCTTTGGTTTCCGCCTAGGAGGCACGGGCCACTCAGCCGGCCTTGTCAGCAGCAGGGGACGCTGGGTGGCCTCCCTGCGTGACACCTGCCACATGGGCAGCAGCCCCAGCCCCGGCCCAGCACCGACCTTGTCCACCTCCCTCTGGCTGGTGTTCTCCCGGCGCAGCCGCTCCAGGTCCACACAGCAGCTCAGGTAGTTCTCTTGGGACACGGCTGTGTGACCCCGGGGAGCAGCTGCACTACGTCCAGGGTGCCCTCCACTTCCTCCTTGCACTGCAGGCAGAGGGGTTGAGGGTGCCAGGCCTGCAGGGCCCTGGGTGACCTCTTGGTGTCCCAGGAGCTCTGTGCCTTCCAGGACCACGGCCATTTTCTGAGCATTTTACTCACTGCAAAGTAGGGGGCTAGGGTGCAGCTCAGACCTAAGGAACTCGCTGAACGAGTGAGGCCCTGGGTTTCATATGTAACATTTCAAGAGGTTTTATTTTTTTTTGTCTTTTTCAGACAGGGTCTTGCCAAGCAGTTCAGGCTGGCCTTAAGCTCACTTTTGTAGCCCCGACTGGTCTTGAACTTGCACTGATCCTCATGCCTCAGCCTCCCAAGTGCTGGGATTATAGGTGTGCACCACCCCACCCTGCTTCAAGAGGTTTTTTTTTTTTTTTTTTTTGAGACAGGGTTTCACTATGCAGTTGAGGCTGGCCTTGAGCTCACTTTTGTAACTCAGGCTGGTCTCGAACTCGCACTGATCCTCCTGCCTCAGCCTCTCAAGTGCTGGGATTACAAGTGTGCGCCACCACGTCCGGCTCTTCAAGAGGTTTTAAACAGATGTATGCTCAGATCCAGCTGGATGTGGTAGTCTATGCTTAGCCTCCTAGTACTCAGGAGGCTGAGGCAGGAAGATTGCCAGTTGAAGGCCATCCTGGCGAATTTACTGACATGCTGTATCAAAATAAAAGGTAGGGTTGGGCTTGGTTGGGCATTCCTGTAATCTCAGTACTTGGGAGGCTGAGGCAGGAGGATTGGTGTGAGTTTCGAGGCCAGCCTGAATTGTACAGAGATCCTGTCTGGAAAGACATAAACAAACAAACAAATAATAAAATGAATCATACAACAGGTCCTGGGCCAGCTCAGCATGAGGCTGGCTTCTACCCTCAGGACTATCAGCAGGGAGCACAGGCCCTGCGTGGCCAGGAACTCTCTCTTCACTTCCTTGGTCTGTTTTTTCTGCCCTTAATGAAAAACTTCCATCCAGCTGGGGATGGTGGCACACACCTGTGATCCCAGCCCTTGTGGTGCTCAGGGGGCTAAGGCAGGAGAATCACTGCCAACTCAGGGCCAGCCTGAACTCCTTAGTGAGACCCTGTCTCTGAAAAACAAAAACCAAACCAAACCTTAAACACATAGCCATACAGAAAGAGAGGTATAGAGTTTATTGTAAAGCCAATATATAGAGTTTCAGCGAAAAGGCACAGAGTCCTGCATTTAACTTTTTTTTTTTTTTTGAGACAGGGTCTCACTATGCAGCTCAGGCTGGCCTTGAGCTCACTTTTGTAGCCCAGGCTGGCCTGGAACTCGCACCGATCCTCCTGCCCCAGCCTCCCAAGTGCTGGGATTATAGGCGGGGCCACCACGCCCAGCCGAGTTCAACTTTGGAGACCATCTTTATGTACAAAAAGTGACTCTTGGGACTTGGGGTATCATAACAGTTATGACACTGATTACCAACTGTTTTACTCTCTTTTTCTTGGTCTTTTCTGGAGACAGGGTTTCACTATGCAGTTCAGGCTGCCCTTGAACTCATTTTGTAGCCCAGGCTGGCCTTGAACTTGCAAGCATCCCCCTGCTTCAGCCTCCCAAGTACGGGGATGACAGGCATTCCCAACCATGCTTGGCTCAACAAACAAGTGCATAATAGTTTTTTGTTTGTTTGTTTGTTTTAAGGGATTGGCAGGGCCAGTGAGGTGGCTCAAAGTATTGCTTAGGCAAGCTTAGGCAACCACAGGGACCATGGTTCGATCCCCAGCACCACATGCTGCACCAGCCCCACCCTCAGGGCAGGCTGAAGTGGCCATAAAAATAAAATAAAATAAAATAGCCGGGCGTGGTGGCTCACGCCTGTAATCCCAGCACTCGGGAGGCTGAGGCAGGAGGATCGGTGTGAGTTCGAGACCAGCCTGGGCTACAAAAGTGAGCTCAAGGCCAGCCTGAACTGCATAGTAAGACCCTGTCTCAAAAAGACAAAAAAAAAATAAAATAAAATAAATATAAAAATAAAGGGCCCGACAGGATGGCTCAGTGGTCTAAAGCGCCTGTTTAGGAAATCTTAGGCGGCTGCAGGGACCGTGGTTTGATCCCTGGCACCACATGATGCGCCAGCCTCGCCCTCAGGGCAGGCTGAGCTGGCCATAAAAATAAATAAACAAACAAAAGTTCTGAAACAAGAAAAAAAATAAAATAAAAAATTCTCTGGGGCCCGGCGGGATGGCTCAGTGGTCTAAAGCGCCTGCTTGGGAAAGCTTGGGCAGCTTCAGGGACCGCGGTTCGATCCCCGGCACCACATGCTGCGCCAGCTCTGCCCTCGGGGTGCCGGCCATAAAAATGAGTGAATAAATAGACAGGGGTTCTGAAACAAGAAAAAAAAAAAAAAGATTAAAAATAAATAAATAAATAAATAAAAATAAAATAAAGGGGCTGACAGGATGGCTCAGGGGTCTAAAGCGCCTGCTTAGGCAACCACAGAGACCATTGTTAGCTCTCCAGCAACACATGCTGGCCCAGCCCCACCCCCAGGGAGGGCTGAGCCGGTCATAATATATATACAAAAAAAAAAAAAAATCAGTTCTTATTACAGATTATTCAAATGAACATAATGCAAAACTGTTCTTAAAAGAAAGGACACAGGGGCCCGGCGGGATGGCTCAGTGATCTAAAGCGCCTGTTTGGGAAAGCTTGGGCAGCTTCAGGGACCGCGGTTCGATCACCGGCACCACATGCTGCGCCAGCCCTGCCCTCGGGGTGGGCTGAGACGGCCATAAAAATGAGTGAATAAACAAAGGTTCTGAAACAAGAAAATAAAATAAAAAATTCTTGAAAAAAAAAAAAAGGACACAAAATAACACAGGAAATTTTTATTTTTGTGTGTAACTGTAACTGGCAACCCAAGCTGGTTTGGACCCTCCCTTGCGTCATGGTTGCGGTTGTGGAGGCCAGCTGATGTCGGCTTGGCTAACAAGTATCACACCACACACACACACACACACACACACACACACACACAATCATAAATGGAAAAAACACATTGACTCCAGCAAACCATGAAGCCCCCAGATCAGCAATGTACTAATTTCCTTGTTACGCAGACCTGGGCTATACGAGGGGTTGGCTCAACGGCAAAGTTTTTTTGTGACTACAGCGGATTGGTTCATGTGTGAGCCAATGAGCTTTCTGCAATTACCCTGGGCTGTAGGGATTGGCTCATGGACGTTTCATGACCCAATCAGAGAAAAGCCTGAGAATTGCGTCTTCTCTGAGAATACATTGTTCCTGTGTCTCCGGGTTTCTCTTTTCGTCTGACTCACTTGGTTTCTATTTCTTGCGTCTTTCATATTGTGTTTGGCGACAGAGATGTTAGAAGCAAAGTGGAAACCATAAGCTTCTGACTCCTGCTGGGCGGGTAGCAATCAGAAGGTTCAGTGGACTCTCCTCGCCACTGTGTAGGGGCCAGGGAGATAGCTCAGTAGAACAAGCGCTTGTGTGGCAAGCGCAGGGTCCTGAGTTCAATCCCTGGTACTTTAAATAAATAAATACAAATCGCCACCGTGTTTTCTGTTGCGTGTGCGAGCCTGGGCAGGGTCCGGGTCACACTCCTGCCCCCACAGAGTCCAACCTGGGCTGAGGCCCATGGCTCCTGCTCCTGACCACCTTGAGTTAGGGGCGTCCCCTCTTTGGGCCTCCATTCTGTCCTCTGACCAATGGGGAGAATGACGGCCCCAGCTCTCCAGGGTCTGGCGACAAGGAGCTGGCGGTGCTCTGGCCCAGCAGCAGTCAGGGGCCCTGCGAGGACTCGCCACCAGCCCCAGCAGTGCCCCGCCCGCCCGGCTGCCGGGACCCGCGGGGAGGCTGCGCCAGGCACCGCTGCCCGGCCACACGTGAGGCTGACTCTCGGCCAAGCACTGGCCCGCTTCCCAGACCTGGGAGATGAGGGGCCGGCCTCCCTCGGTGGGCTGTCTCGGGGCAGTGTCTGCTGCCAGAGCGGCCAGGCCGGCCCCGGGGCCACGCGAGTGGGGTCTTTCCAGCCCAGGGGCTGCGCCCCTTTCCGACTTCCACTCCTGTGGCTCCCTAGCGCCACCCTAGGACCAGCGGAGAAATCGCACACCGCTCCACATTTCTGGCCTGAGTCCACCAAAGGCGGCCAGGTCACGCCCTTTCCCTGATGGGGAAACTGAGGCTTCGGGAGGCAGGGTCCTCGGGGGCCCCATGGAGTCCACCCTGACCTCAGCGCCCAGCTGCTCCGGTCGCCAGCAGGGCTGCCTCCGCGTGGGGCGGGGGCGGGCTCTGCTCTCCACCGCGCCTCGCGTCTTCTGCAGCGCCGAGCGCCTCCTGCCATCAGCGAACTGAGAGTGAGGGTAGGCGCCGGAGCTATGAAAAGACAGTGAGCGCGAGCGTGGGCGCGGCTGTCACAGCTCCGCAGGGGCCACTTCTGGGCCCGCAGCGGTCAAGCCCCGCGTGCACGTGCGGACCAACGGGGCTCAGAGATGCACAGCCCTGCTGCGCGGCCACACGGTCACTCTGAGGCTGAGCTGGGGAGCGCGGCGCCGAGGAGGGGGCAGGGAGAGGTCAGGGGTAAGAGGGTTCATCCATTGAAAAAGGGATAAGGGAGAGTAACTGAGTTTGTCGCCTGGGTAACTGGTTACGTAGCAATAGGCTTCCGCAAGATTCTGCACGATCCTCCCTAATACCCCGGTTCTCCCACCAGCCCAGCCCCTGAGCAGGAGTCCTTGCTCGCTGACCCCGCCCAGGCACCACCCCTCCCCGCTTGCTAGGAGGCTCTTGGTCTGGGATCCCTCTCACAGCCTGGGCGAGGTACAGCCCCAGCAGCCCGCAGCAGGTGCAGCTCGGGGTCCTGGCTCCTCCCTGGGGTCCCCAAGGCCGGGCTCAGCTGTGACCTTGCAGGGCTGGGGGTCAGGATGCTCTCGGGGCTGGGATGGAATTCTGGGGAGGTGGGAGGGTCACATTCCAATCCCCCAGCCTGGACAGGGCAGCAGGGCAGTGGGGTCCGGCACGAGAGCTCCCACTGTGCAAGGGCACTCATGTGCATATTCCCTCAGGGCTGACTCTGGATCCTGGTAGCTCGGCCTGCTCCAGAGCTGAGTCTGGACTCTCCACCTCACCACTGAGTGGTTGGTCTGTCTGTCTGTCTGTCTTTTTCTTTTTTTTTAAATTTTATTTATTATTTTTATTCTTGTTTCAGAACCTTTGTTTGTTTATTCACTCATTTTTATGGCCAGCTCAGCCCGCTCCGAGGGCAGGGCTGGCGCAGCATGTGGTGCCGGGGATTGAACCGTGGTCCCTGAAGCCACCCAAGCTTTCCCAAGCAGGCACTTTAGACCACTGAGCCATCCCGTCGGGCCCCTTTCTTTTTCTTTTAGAGACAGAGTCTCCCTATGCAGCCTTGAGCTCACTTTTGTAGCCCAGTCAGGCCTCAAACTCATACCTATCCTCCTGCCTCAGGCTCCCAAGTGCTGAGATTATAGGAGTGTGCCACCACACCCGGCTCACCACTGAACTGTTTTCAGGTCAGGGTCCTGTGGTGGGCCTGTTTCCCTAGGGTTAAGCTGTGAATCACTCGCCCCAGGTACAAAGCCTGTGAGAGCTGAGGTGTGGATTCAAACCCAGCCTGTCTCTTCCCAGTTTAAATTGTATGGCCTGAAGGCCCACTACTTGCCCAAGGCTCTGTGCACAAGACACAGTCTCCCCACCTCCATAAAAGCTCCTGCCCAGCACCCCTACTAAAATAAAGCACTCTGACCTATGCAGGTCCCTTTCTCCATGAAGAAGAAATTCATTCTTTTTGGTGGTACCAGGGATTGAACCCAGGGACCTTGTGCTTTCCAGGCAAACAATTATTCTACTGAGCTATCACCCCAGCCCTGAAGAAGAAATTTAAAATTGTATTTTACAACAGCATTAGCATTCCTCACATTAAGCTAATTACCTAGTCTCTTTCTTTCTTTTGTTTGCCAGACCAGGGTTTGAACTCATAACCTTGCACTTACCAGGCAGGCACTTGTGCCACAGAGCTATCTCCCCAATCCCACCCTTTTCTATTTCTAGAGAGGGTCTCAAAAGTTGCCAGATTCCACAATCTGGGACTTGAATTATGACACATATAAGGCACCATGCCTGGTTATAATTAATAAGAGACCATCCCATTGGCCTCCGGTGTGGCCACTGCCTCCCACAGTCTCCTCTGATCTTCCTCAGAGGTTCAGTCCATTTCACAGAGAGCTAAGATGAGGCAGCAGAGGCAAAGCCACACACAAGGAGCTGGCCTCCAACATGAGGGCGTCCCATTCTCAGCCCAAATCACCCCTGTTCCCCATGCACCACAGACAGGAGAGACGCTGGCCAGGGCCTTCCACCTCCCCCGCAGAGGACCCTGCCCAGGGCCCACCCTGGCCTGGGTGACAGTATGTGCATCAGGGTGTGTCTGGAGCAGTGCCACCGGTGAGACTGGGATGTCTGAACTGTGGTGCTGATGGATGGCCCAGGTGGGGTGACCTTTAGGGTTGGCAGGACAGTTCACAGGCCACACTTGGCTTATTCAGCACGGCGGGGTGTGAGATGGTGACCGACCGTCAATCTACTTTACAGCATGGCAAACGGAGGCCTGGAGGCCACTGAGGCCCAGGGAGGGTCTCCAGACCCAGGCCACTCTTTTTTTTTTTTTTTTTTTTTTTGACCCAGGGCACTCTTGACCCCAAGCTCTTCATGGGAAGCAAACAAGGGAGTTCTGAAGCCCCGACCTCAGTTTGGCAAGAGGAGGCCGTGGCTCAGGGAGGGGCCTCCTGGTTCAAGGTCATGGAAGGCACAGGAAAGGCCAAGCAGGAAGCATGGGTGAGCTTGGAGGGGCTGTCCACCCCGCCCTGCCTCCTCCAGCCATACCCTAATCCCCCAACTTATCTTCCTTGCTGGGAATAGATACCGGGTGCCCCCACACAGAGAGGAACCCTGATACAGGCTCCTGGCCACCCCTGCCAGGCTGTGGACCCCATCGCCTCCCATGATGCCAACCTCGGGGTCCCTCCAGAGGTTTCTGTAGAAAGACACCCACCCTGTCCTGAGGGCGTGCTGGGAACAGAATGGGGGGCAGGGGACCCCCAATCCTCCAGTTGTCAGGATAAATGGGGGTTCACACGGAGAGGTAAAGAGGGTCTCCCCAGTCCCTGGGGTCTGCAGGGCAGCGCTGGAAGAGAAGACTCGGGGTGACCCCTAGCCTCCCGGGGTGCAGGCTACAAGAGGACGTGGACTGGGTTCTGCAGCCCCAATTTGGATAAGCACCTGGTTCAAAATAAAGAGTGGGGCGAGGTCTCGCGACGGAGCCATCCGCTCGCTCTCGCTGGGAGCTCGGTCTCGGGAGGGGTCCCCGCCTCCCCCGCGCTCCACCCGCCCGCGCCCATACTTGCCTGTCGCCCCTCTGCCCGCAGCAGTCGCCGGTGTGCAGGGCGGGGAAGCGCGTCAGGCGCGGCGGGGACCGAGGCCAGAGTAACACCTCCCCGCTCAGTGTCCGGCGCCTAGCGCCCCAAACCTGCCACACCACTGACACCAGAGCCGCCCACCCTTCTTCGGTTAGGGCAGTGCCTTTGGGCTGGCTCCGCCCCAGGGCGTGGCTTATGTCCTTCCCCTTAACGGCGCTGGGGAAAGAGGCGGGCCCACGGTCCTCACCGCCTGCAATTGGGTTATTCTGGCGGCGGCTCTACCAGTCTACGGTGCTGATTGGCTAAACCAGAGAAGCGCTCTCTTTTTGTCGCTCCTTTTTGTACGCATACCACCCCCCCTCATTTATTTGCATAATTTAAAGAGACAGAAACCGCTCTGGCCACTTGAAATCGCAGGGAAGTTATAAGGAGTACAATGTTTAGGACAGCTCCCTGTGTGGCAGGCGCTGAAGGACAAAAATTTTTCGAAGCCGTTTCTCAAATATTAGATGTGAGAGTGCTGGCCAAATAGCTCAGCAGATTAAAACGCCTGCAAGCAGGGGCCGCGGCTCGATCTCCCCGGGCTGGGCGAGCAGGCCCCGCCCCCGGGGAGCGCTGAAACATCGGTTGAGACTGGGTTTGGTGGCACGCCTGTAATCCCAGATCTTGGGAGGAGGCTGAGGTAGGAGAACTGTTACTGGTTCGGGATCAGCCTGGGCTACCAAGTGAGCTGAAGGCCTGCCTGAGCTGCATAGCGAGATCTTGTCTCAAAAAAGACAATAAATAAATAAATTTTAGGGGCTGGAAAGATAGCTCAGTGGAATAAATGCTGGCTTGGCAAGCGCAAGGGTCTAAGTTTGATCCCTGGTACCACCAAAAATAAATAAATAAACAAATAAATAAGTTTATTTTGCGTCAGGACCCGGGGGCGATATCCCGGAAGCGCGAGCAAGGCTGCCAGATGTGCAATAAATATATAGAGCAATGTTTTTCAACCTTTCTTTCTATATATATATATATATATATATATATATATATATATATATATTTTTTTTTTTTTTTTTTGGTCTTTTTGAGACAGGGCCTCACTATGTAGTTCAGGCTGGCCTTGGCCTTGAACTCATTTTTGTAGCCTAGGCTGTTCTTGAACTCGCACTGATCCTCCTGCCTCAGCCTCCCAAGTGCTGGGATTACAGGCATGCGCCACCACGCCTGGATTATATATATATATTTTTTTTTTGTCTTTTTGAGACAAGGCCTCGCTGTGCAGTTCAGGCAGGTCTTGAATTCACTTTTGTAGCCCAGGCTGGTCTTGAACTCACTGATCCTCCTGCCTCAGTCAACCTTTCTAATGCGGTGAACCCGCAATACAGTTCCTCATATTGTAGTGACCCCAAACCAAAAAATAATTTTGGTAGCTACTTCAAAATTGTAATTTTGGAGCCGGGCGTGGTGGCGCACGCCTGTAATCCCAGCACTCGGGAGGCTGAGGCAGGAGGATCGATATGAGTTCGAGGCCAGCCTGGGCTACAAAAGTGAGCTCAAGGCCACCCTGAACTGCATAGCGAGACCCTGTCTCAAAAAGACAAAAAAAAAATTGTAATTTTGGGCCCGGTGGGATGGCTCAGTGGTCTAAAGTACCTGCTTGGGAAAGCTTGGGCGGCTTCAGGGACCGTGGTTCCATCCCCGGCACCACATGCTGTGCCAGCCCTGCCCTCGGGGTGGGCTGAGCCGGCCATAAAGATGAGTGAATATGGCCGGGCGTGGTGGCGCACGCCTGTAATCCCAGCACTTGGGAGGCTGAGGCAGGAGGATCGGTGAGAGTTCGAGACCAGCCTGGGCTACAAAAGTGAGCTCAAGGCCAGCCTGAACTGCATACTGAGAC
>PVJA010053883.1:0-11799 GCA_004027025.1 Myocastor coypus
AGCTCCAGCAGGGGTGAGTGTCCATGCATACATCTGCCTCCCTCCCTTCATCAGTCCATACCAGGCACCTACCGCCTTAAGAGGGCTGTCTCAGGTGTGTCATCTGCAGAGCAAGCAGCCACAGAGCCCCAGATCTGGCCTGTTTCTTCTCCTTGGCCCCGGGCTCCAACTCCACCTTGTGGCTCAGCTGCTCTTGAGTGACTCACTCAGGGGCACAGTTTTACAGTTTTCCAGAACCCATCACCATAGGCTCAAGAACACCACTTCACCTTGTCCAGTCTTTCTTGGGACAGGTATGGACTTTTTAACTACTGCAAGCACAGACAGGGAAGTCCCTGGAAGGCTCCAGGCTCAAGCCGAACTTCCCTTCTTAAGCCCCAACCCTTTTTTCCTCCTTGAAATCTCTACTCTTAGGGGCTTCTCCAGTCTCCCATGCAACTGCTACCTCCTGCCTTCACACCCCTAGGAAAGGAGTGTGGGAGGGGAAGTGACAGAGGGGAAGAGGAGAGGAAGCAATGTCCAGCACTGCTCACAGTTCTTTCAAGGACAAGGAAGAGACCCAAAAGGAGATAGAAGATGAGCACTAGCTCCCTAAATCCCCAACATAGCCTACTCTGTCACCACAGCTTGATACCTCAACCTACTGGACAAATTTCCATTTCTCTTTGCAAAGACCCCCCGCCTCAAAAGAAACCCTCAGCATCTCCCCACCTTTTTATTGTAAAGAACAGGTGTTACTGCTGAGCCTCCTTCCACTACAGCTGTCTCCGCAGAGCTCAGGCTGAAGGCCTAGCATGACTTTGCCATAGAGAAGCCTGGCCCAGCAAGCAGGGCCTAGACCAGGCATGACATAGACCCAGAGCACCTTACACTGTAGGGAATACCTGGATCTCCCAGGCTGTGTGGCGTCAGTGAATGGCAGTGTGGCACTAGACTTTGTGGCAAGCACTGGAACAAGGGACTTGGGATGCCTATGCATGCTGTGCGCAAGTGCTTTGATTTGTAATGCTCTGAGGGGGTCGTTTGCAGGACAAGTTGTCCTGCCAGCCGCTTGGGTGTATGTTGAATGTCTTGTCTGTCTAGAATTAATATTAGTGTACATGGAAGCAGAGCCTTTACTCTGGCATACACAACTCTCATTTTCTGCAGAATCGCCAGTGCCTCGTCATCTTGATAAAGAAAGCCACAATTATCCCATTGTACAACTGAGGAAATGGATACCCAGAGTAGTTAATACTTGACTAAGAGTATCCAACAAGATAGAGTGGAGCTGGGATTTTTTTTTTTTTTTTTTTTTTTTTGGTCTTTTTGAGACAGGGTCTCACTATGCAGTTCAGGCTTGCCTTGAACTCACTTTTGTAGCCCAGGCTGGCCTCAAACTTGCACCGATCCTCCTGCTTCAGCCTCCCAAGTGCTGTGGAGCTGGGATTTGAACACACGTCTATTTGACTCTAGAGCACAGGTCCTCCATGCTGTGAAGTACAGCAGGGGTGGCACTCTCATCAGCTCCCCAGCCCATCCTTGGGGCTTCATCTAGACTTCTGAGACCAGAGACTGGAGCATGGGAGGCCAGGTGCCTGTAGGGCCTGCCTTGAGGGTCCCCCACTCATTGGCCACTGCCTTCGTCAGCTTGCCACTTTGCTCTCCTGGGGAAGGAGAGGTAACAGCAGGTATCCAGGCCCAGGGGCTACTTCATGGAACTAGCTGGTGGCCCTGACTCTACTCCTCTGACAGGTGTCACTGCCACCCTGCCCTTCCAAGAGGGACCCTGTCAGAGACAGTGTTCTTGCCATGATATGAAGTATACTTCATATCATGATATGAAGGACCAAGCTCTATTCTCATCCTGCCATGGGAACTGCCCTCGGTAGCTGCTGCTTAGAAGAACTCTGTCCTCTGAACCCTCATTGCTCACAGAATAGAACAAAACTGTATAAAATCTTTATCATATATTAGTCTTGTTTTTCCAGTTAGTCCATCAGCCCTTAGATGGCTGGAGACCACAAATGACCCCTTTTTGCCCCTCCCAGTGCATTTAGAGAAGTCTTGGAGCGCAGCCATTACTGCTTGGCTAATTGGAGCCTGCTGGACTGTGTTCAGGGCCTGATGTGTGCATGTGCATACAGTTTGCTAGTGTCCTTGTGTATGCTTGATTTACATGTTTGTACACATGTGGAGGTCTTGTGTGCTCATGAAAGTTGTTATGGTTCAAGTCATTGCACTATGTGTATAAGTAGTTTGGTTCATTCAACAGGCATGTATCGAGATCCTGTTGCAGCTGGGCACCATGCCAGGTGCTGAGGACAAGATGGTGAGTGACATGCAGAAAACCCTAGTGCCTTAGGGCTGGGGAAGAGGCCACTAAGGAAGCAGCAGTAGTAAAGAGGTGAAGTTCCATGATGAAGAAGTCCATGGTGGGGCACTTCTGGAGAGACATGGAGAAATTTCCAAGGACTCATGGAGAAAAGAGAACTTCGGCACAAACTTGGGTGAGGTTGAACTGCTGTGGAGGACCAGCTGGGCTAGGAGCCTCAAAGGAGATGCAGCTGTCTCCATTTTGGCTGAACCTGGCCCTATTTCCATATAGTGATAGGTGCAGAGCTGATTAGGACTTTTTCTTATTCCTTCAATTGGCCTGGAGATCAGTCCAAAGAAGGGCTGCTGTGTGCCCTTTCAAGCAAGGTGACTGGGCAGTGTTACCCCACTCTGTAGCTCCCAAATAAAAGATATTAAAGGGTTGTAAAATAAGCGCTTGCCTGGCAACTGCAAGGACCTAAGTTCAATCCCCAGTCCCACACACACACACACAAAAAGATACCTAGCAGGGGTGGGATGGAGAGCAATGCTCCACACTGTAGACCCGTCAGAGCCTTCAGATAAAAGGCTATGACTTCCCATGGCATAAAAGATTGCACATCAGAGGTAAAGCACTAACCCCAAAACATTAGATACTATCTCAACTGTGTAATGTAGATTACTCTGTGTATCCTGCTCTGCATATTGCAGAGGTGATTTCAGGCCTCCTACCTAGCCCAGCTCATAGCACTCACCCACTTCCTGCCTTTCTTACAGTCACTCATCCTCAAGCCACTCCCTTCTTTATGAATTAATAAAACCCAGAGTCAGCCCTGAGTTGAGGCCTTTGTTATGGTTAGCCATCTCCTGCCTGGACTTAGGACCCCTTGGCTCCCCTTAGCTACGAAGATGCCTTCATGTCTTCATTCTCACTATAAGTAGCCCTGGAAATCATAGATTGGCATTAACGATAGAATTCCAATAACTTTTCTATGTGATTACAAATATAAACTTCCTAGGCAGTGACAAGAGCCAGAAAGAGCTCCCTATAGAATTACATCCCCTGAAAGAGATATGCAAAAGTCTTAATCCCCAATACCTGTAATGTGACTTTTTTTTGGGGGGGGGAGGGGGGACCAGGGTTCGAACTCACGACCTTGCACTTGCCCAGCAGGCACTTGTGCCTTGGAGCTATCTCCCCAACCCCTGTAATGTGACTTTTGATACAGATTCTTTGCAGAAACATTTAAGAAGCACTGGAGTAGGGTGCACAGCCATCTCATGGCTGTCCTCACAAGAAGAGGAAACTAGATGCAAATATAGACACAGGAAGAATATTCTGTAGCAACAGAGGTAAGATTGGGTCGCTGTGTCTGTGAGCCCAGGAATGCCAAAGATTGCGAGTGTTGGAAGCTCCTGTGGGCAGGGGACCGTAAGTGACTTTTTCTTTCTTTTTTTTTTTTTTAAGAATTTTTTATTTTATTTATTATTTTTATTCTTGTTTCAGAACCTTTGTTTATTCACTCATTTTTATGGCCGGCTCAGCCCGCCCGGAGGGCAGGCCTGGCGCAGCATGTGGTGCCAGGGATCGAACCGCAGTCCCTGAAGCTGCCCAAGCTTCCCCAAGCAGGCGCTTTAGACCACTGAGCAATCCCGCCAGGCCCCTGAGTGACTCTTTTTCGAGGGTGTCCTAGAGCACTTAAATAGAAGTTGAACTGCTTCTTTTTCTGGCCGTCAAATGGCAGACGATGCCAGTGAAGCAGGAGGGGCCGGAGGCCCTGGGGGGCCGCGGCAGAGGCTTCGGAAGTGGTCTTCGAGGTCGCGGGCGAGACAGAGGCCGCGCTGGGGTCGAGGTGGAGGCTGCAGGGCTCGCGGCGGTAAGGCCGAGGACAAAGAGTGGATTCCTGTCACCAAACTGGGCGGGCTGATCAAAGACATGAAGATCAAGTCCCTGGAGGAAATTTATCTTTCTTCCTTACCCATCAAGGAGGCCGAGATTATTGACTTTTTCCTGGGCACATCCCTCAAGGATGAAGTTCTGCAGATCATGCCTGTGCAGAAGCAAACTCGTGCTGGCCGGTGGACCAGGCTCAAGGCATTTGTTGCCATTGGGGACTACAACAGTCATGTTGGCCTGGGTGTAAAGTGTTCCAAGGAAGTAGCCACTGCCATTCATGGGGCCATCATCCTGGCCAAGCTCCTCACTGTTTCCGTGAGGAGAGGCTGCTGGGAAAACATGATTGACCAGCCCCACACTGTTCCTTGCAAGGTGCCTGGCCACTGTGGCTCTACGTTGGTGCGCCTGATCCCTGCCCCCAGAGGCACTGGCATCGTCTCAGCCCCTGTGCCCAAGAAGGTGCTGCCGATGGCTGGTATTGGTGACTACTACACCTCTGCTAGGGGCTGCACTGCTACCTTGGCCAACTTTGCTAAGGCCACCTTTGATGCCATCTCCAAGACCTACAGCTATCTGATCCCTGACCTCTGGAAGGAGACTGTGTTCACCAAGTCCCTCTATCAGGAATTTTTTTTTTTTTTTTTTTTTTTTGGTGGGACTGAGGTTCAAACTCACGACCTTGCACTTGCCAGGCAGGCACTTGTGCCACGGAGCTATCTCCCTAGCCCCTCTATCAGGAATTTACTGAGCATCTTGTGAAAACCCACACGAGAGTCTCTGTCCAGAGGACTTAAGCTCCAGCAGTAGCTACAACATAAAGGATTTTTACATGAGAAAAACAAAATGAATCAAATCTGAAATAAATAAACAAACAAACAAATAAATAAATAAATACATGTTGAACTGCTTTGAAACTCAGAGAGATTCTATCTCTAGCCCACTAGAAGGTGTCAGCCCTGCTGATATCTTGATTTTAAACTTCTGGCTTCCAGAACTGTGAGTGAATATATTTCTGTTGTTTTAAGCTACTAAGAGTATGATAATTTATAGGCCTAGGAAGGTAATAGAGAGGCTTACTAGGAACCTGCCAGGTGAGGAGCTGGTCTACAGTGTATCTTGAGGTAGGAATATGTTACAGCATGTCTATTTGTGCATATAGTTTGCACGGCTGAACATTTTATGTATATGATCATTTTATGTGTCTATGCATGTTCTTCTTGGAGTTTTACTCTGTTTTTATGATTTGTATATTTTCGTATGCTCTTGCAAGATTTGTGTGTGTGTTCATGTGTAAATATCACATTGCTTCTCTGGTGTGAGAAACTAAAAGTAAATAAGGGCCAAAGTACATAATACTATTATATTATAATAGTATTATAATACTGTAATATTATAATAGTATTATAGTACTATTTGAAATAGGAAGAAAATGTTCAAATAGAGAGGGACATATGGGAGGGGGAATGGAAAAAGGAAAGAAGGGGAAAGTAAAAAAAAAAAAAGAGAGAGAGAGAGAGAGAGAGAAGGGGCCAGGAAGACAGCTCCGTGGCACAGCACCTGTCTGGCAAGCACAAGGTCGTGAGTTCAAACCCCAGTCCGGCCAAGAGAGAGAAAGAGAGAGAGTGGGAGAGAGAGAGACAGAGAGACAGAGAGACAGAGATACAGAGAGAGAGAGAGAGAGAGGAAAAAATGGAAACAAAGTTTTCCCAAATGGGAAGGGGAAAGGGGGGTTTGAGGGAAAGTAGAGGAATGGGGAAAATGAAAGAAACAAGTTATATCAGGTACAGTTATAAATTTTCTAAGATGATCATTACATATACCTAAAATGTACCAATAAAGTCTGACTAGTAAAAAAGAAAGAAAGAAAGAAAGAAAGAAAACAAGGAGCTGGGGAGATAGCTCCATGGTACAAGTGCCTGCCCGGCAAGTGCAAGATCATGAGTTCCAACCCTGATCCTAAAAAAAAAAGAAAGAAAGAAAAACAAAAGAGTTGTGTGTGTTCTGACATGTATGTGTTTTTTGTTTTTTGGGGTTTTTTTTTCCTATTTTAAGGAAGGATCTGCAGGGTGTTCAGGGTCTCACTACTAGATAGGACTTGTAGTGATCCACCTGTTTACAGCCTCCCAAGAACTAGAATTACAGGTGCACACCACCACAGTGTCTCAGTTGCTGTCTCAGTGCACCCCGGGGGCAGGGCCAGCATGGCAGGCCTGTGGATCGGAAACACCCTACCCCACCCCTGCACCTGCTTGCAGGCATTTCAATCTGCTGAGCTATTAGGCCAGCCCTGTATGTTCTCTTTGTACATCACGACATTAAGTGGACTGGGGCACAGGTGTGTACATCAGTGCAAAGCAGTGACCCATGGCTTGGTCCCAGGAAGAGTTTAAGCTAGGCAGAACCCTGTGTTTTTGTGTGTAGGAGAGTTGGATGGTGCTCACCCTGAGTGGTGAAGACCTGGTCAGGATGTGAAATGACTTGGAGAGATATCAGGGCTCAGAATTCTTCCTTACTGGTTCAAGAAGACAGGAGGACGTCACCTAGATCGCACCAGTTGGCAGGAGGCCTGTGTGGGACAGAACTGCTGAGTTCTTGAGTTTGGCAGCTAGAGGAGGCCTTAAAGATGGTTCTGACTCCCTCTATTTCAGCTCAGCCCCCACTGGCACGATCCCTGAGGAGGTCCCAGGACAACTTATAAAAGGGCATTCCATGATTTGGCCAGCCCCCACCCGCCTGCCTGAGGAACATCTTGGGGGAGCCCCACTCCATGGACAAGGGCTGCCACTGAGCACAAGAATCAGGAAAAGCCTCTCTCCCCCATCCCAGGACTTCCTGCTAGGACATTTAGGAAAGTTGTGTATGTGTGCAGTTTTCTAAAGAGCTCCTGACCAGAGAGTCTGTGATCCAGGGAATGCAAGAAGCCTTTCTCTAGTCTAGGCTGACATTGAGAGTGTGAATGTGTGGTGGTGTATGCAGGTGTGTGCAAGCATGCGGAACTCCCAACCTGCTTCCTCTGCAAGAAGAAGGATGGATCAGGATGTCAAGCGTAGCCCCAGGCTATGTCAGCTGCTGCCGTGGTCAGGTTGTCGGGGTGCTGCCCTTGATGGGGATGGTAGAACAGATGGAGCCGGTGTTATGGAGAGGAAGGGAGGGGTCAAGCCTGCTGCACTGTGGTAGTGCTGGCCTGTAACCTGGAGGGGACTCCTTGCTCTGAGCTCTCTGACACAACCTTAACCCTAGATGGCTACTTTCTGGGTGGAATTCTGAAGGTGGTTCTTTGGTGGATGTGTGGAGTGGGGACAAAAAAGGTGCATGCAGGAAGTTTCCAAGATTCCTGCACAAGTAGAAGTGGAGGTTTTAAGGACCTTGGTCAGTAACCCTTGGGGTCCTATATGGCCAGCTGTCTCTGCCAGTTTTCCAGCAGGCCCTTCCTTGTCCAAGCCTCTGGATATGGTGAGGATGCTGAGTGCTGTGAGCCTGTATATAAAGTTTAGGACATAGTTTGGAGGTTTTTTAGATTATAGGAGATTTTAAAGATCCTTCATGTATAGAAGACATGCTGAAAACCTGTGCTCAGGGTCGGGGATATGTGAAGGCACAGTGGATGGAAGAGGAAGAGCCTACCACACGGATTGTGGCTGCCCACTTCTGTCTGCTCTGGGTCAAACAACCTGGGTCTTATCAGCCTGCCCCACCAAAATCATCCCCCTGTGTGCTCCCCAGCTCTTGTAGATCAGAGGTCTCCATGAGGTTCTTTTCCAAGGCTTCCCGCATGTCCCTCTGTCCTGCTCCTCCACTCCCTTTCTGTGCCAGAATATTGCCTTCATGACCCTGCCAGCTGAAGGCCCCATTAGAGCCACCAAGACCTCATAAAGCAGTGTGTGGAGGATCCTCTGGCTCCCAGCTAGGATGGTTCTCTTCCCTCTAATAGACTTTTTACAAGCAATTAATTAACCTCATCACATCCTTTCTGTGGAGCCCACTCCAGGGAGAGGCAGAAGTGCCTTGTCCCCTGAGGCCTCTCAGGTGGATGCACAGCTGCCCCCACAGATGCTGGTGGGACACTCTTTCAGAGAAGTCAGCCCTTTCCCAACTTTGCAGCTGGCTGCAGTGTGAGCCCAACTCTGAGGAAAAATAGGGGTTACCCTGTTTGTGCTCTCTTCTCTGGCTTAGTCTCCAAATTGCCTTCATCATTTGCTCCTTCCAGCCCTCTCCCAGGGAACCTCTGGGAGGACCATGTGCTGGGTTTTAGGGGAGAATGCAGATGAGTGTTGAGAAGCACAACCTTGGGTGACACTGATCACCTTGCCCCTGCATGCTGAGCCTACTATTTTGATGCAGCAAATGGCACAGAAATACATGGCAATGCAGCATTCCTGCTTGCAAAGGTGTATGACATCCTGGCCACTTAGCAGGCAGCAAGTAGCCCTCCTGATCCTGGAGTTGTGTCCTCAAATGCTGAGGCACTGGGTGAAGCAAACTCTGGGCTCACCTCAGCTGGTCCTGAAGACAGTAGATGAAGACATCCCTCTGCTTTGGATGTATGACAGCTGGGGCAAATGGGTCCAGGTTGGGACTCAGAGGAAAATTAGGTGGGCAGGGATATAGCTCTGCGGCATAAGTGCCTGCTTGGCAAGTGCAAATTCCTGAGTTTGATCCCTCGTACCACAACAACAGAGAGAGAGAGAGAAACTAGCTGAAAAAGACACAGAATCTGGGGGCCTGGCAGGATGGTTCAGTGGTCTAAAGTGCCTGCTGGGGAAAGCTGGGGCGGCTGCAGGGACCGCGGTTCGATCCCCGGCACCACATGCTGCACCAGCCCTGCCCTCAGGGCAGGCTGAGCCGGCCATTAAAATAAATAAACAAACAAATATAAGTTCTAAAACAAGAAAAAGCAGCCAGGCGTGGTGGCTCACGCCTGTAATCCCAGCACTCGGGAGGCTGAGGCAGGAGGATTGGTGCGAGTTCAAGACCAGCCTGGGCTACAAAAGTGAGCTCAAGGCCAGCCTCAACTGCGTAGTGAGACCCTGTCTCAAAAAAACAAAAAAATTAAATTAAATTAAATTTTAAAATTCTTTTAAAAAAAGATACAGAGAGATATTAATTATTCACCTGCCGATAGCAGACACTGAACTAGACACACTGTACAAGTTAATTCATGCCGTCCTTTGGACACCCAAGTTCTTTTTTTTTTTTTGTCTTTTTGAGACAGGGTCTCACTATGCAGTTCAGGCTGGCCTTGAGCTCACTTTTGTAGCCCAGGCTGATCTCGAACTTGCACCAATCCTCTGCCTCAGCCTCCCGAGTGCTGGGATTACAGGCGTGAGCCACCACGCCTGGCTCCAAGGACACCCAAGTTCTTAAGGACGCTGGATTAACAAAATGCTGCAACTGGCTCCAGGTTATGCAGCAAGTTGTAAGGCCAAAACCTCACAAAGATTTTTATTACTTGAGCAAAATTTTAAAATGTAAATCAGACAGTGCCATCCCCTGCTTAAAGTTCTCCCTTGGCTTCCTAGTGCCCTCTGCAAAAGCCCCCGCTGCTGGCAAGCCCCTGTTCCTCTCAACCACCTCCTCCTGCCCCGTGCCTTCCCCTGCCTGGCTGCCTGACCTGCTCTTACTTCCTGTAGTCCACCTGCCCAGTCTCTCCTCCAGGCGCTTGCCCTGGCTGTACCAAATGCCCAGGACAGTTTTCCTTTGAGTTTCTATGGAGCAGCTTATTCTCACTCCTCATGGCAAGCGCTGCCTCCTCAGAGACACCTTCCCTGATTGCCCTGGCAACCACACCTCCTTCTGTCTCTTTCTAGCCTTTTTTTTTTAGAATTTTTTTATTTTTATATATTTTTTTTCTTGTTTCAGAACTTTTGTTTGTTTATTTATTTATTTTTATGGCCGACTCAGCTTGCTTTGAGGGCAGGGCTGGTGCAGCATGTGGTGCCGGGGATCGAAACGCGGTCCCTGAAGCCGCCTAAGCTTTCCTAAGCAGGCGTTTTAGACCAGTGAGCCATCCTGCCGGGCCATCTTTCTAGCCTTTCATCCTGATTTATTTTCTCCATGGCACTAAAAAGCATTTGAAGTTATTTATTTGTTAATGTCCACTGGTGCTCTTTCTCACTAGAAAATAAGTTCCCTCTGCTCTTCCTATGAGCAGCCTGAGGTGTCCTGTGAAAATGGTTCACTGCTCTCTCGACCCAGAAAACTCCACAAAATCAAGCAAATCAAGAGGCTCAGGGCCGGGCCTGGAGGGATGGCTCAGTGGTCTAAAGCACCTGCTTGGGGAAGCTTGGGCTGCTTCAGGGACCACAGTTCAATCCTCAGCACCACATGCTGCGCCAGCCCTGCCTTCGGGGCTGAGCCAGCCATAGAATTGAGTGAATAAACAAAACAGAGGTTCTGAAACAAGAATAAAAATTAAAAAAAAAAAAAAAAGAGGCTCAGGGCTTTCGAGATGGTTCAGTGGTCTAAAGCACCTGCTTAGGAAAGCTTAGGCATCCGCAGGGACTAAGGTTCAATCCACGGCACCACATGCTGCGCCAACCCCACTCCTGTGGCAGGCTGAGCCTGCCATAATAGTAAAACAAATATATGAAAAAAAAAAAATTCCGGGCATGGTAGCACACGCCTGTAATCCCAGCACTTGGCAGGCTGAGGCAGGAGGATTGGTGTGAATTTGAGACCAACCTGGGCTACAAAAGTGAGCTCAAGGCCAGCCTCAACTGCATAGTGAGACTCTGTCTCAAAAAGACAAAAAAAAAAATAAATAAATAAATAAATAAATAAATAAATAAATAAATAAAATATATATATATTTTAATCAAGAGGCTCAAATCGTTGTGTTCATTTTAAGAACATGTGTGAAACTGCCCAGGCCATCAAGGGTATGCATATCTGAAAGGCTGGCAAGTATCTGAAGGATGTCACATTAAAGAACCAATGTGTGCTATTTGCACATTACAATAGTAGAGTTGGTAGACGTGCCCAGGCCAAACAGTGGGGCTGGACACAGGGTCGGTGGCCCAAAAAGAGTGTGGAATTATTGCTGCACCTGCTTTAAAAATGCAGAAAGTGGGCCCAGTGGGATGGCTCAGTGGTCTGGGGCACCTGCTTGGGAAGGCTTGGGAGGCTTCAGGGACCGCGGTTCGATCCCCGGCACCGCATGCTGTGCCAGCCCTGCCCTTGGGGCGGGCTGAGCCGGCCATAAAGATGAGTGAATGCAGCTGAATGTGTTATGGATTAAACAACGAAGTGACTGGAAGCAGACAAAGCAGAGAACATCAATAGCAAAACCATACACTTATGTACACAGGATGAATCAGACATTGGTCTCAAGAACCTTCAAAAGGTTCAGCATATTGATTATAGCACAATGTAATGCTAAAATTATGTTTGGAATACATGTCACTCTTGACTTTTTGATATGTACTGCTCCTGGTGTAAACTCAGTTACTGTCATTCTCTCAAGAATAGTTCTTGAAAACAAGAGGCTGGGCCAAAAACCATATTCTTGACAGGCTACAGTTTTGTATTTCCTTGAATTTGCAAATATCTGTGTCAAAATTGTGTAACTGCCTATATCACATTGTATGGAAAGTTATTAGAATATCAAT
>PVJA010053884.1:0-11791 GCA_004027025.1 Myocastor coypus
CTATGCAGTTGAAGCTGGCCTTGAGCTCACTTTTGTAGCCCAGGCTGGTCTCAAACTCGCACCAATCCTCCTGCCTCAGCCTCCTGAGTGCTGGGATTACAGGTGTGTGCCACCATGCCTGACTTGTTTAATTCTTTCTTTGAGATGAGAACCTGGAGTCTAACTCCAGAAGGAGCAGTAAGCAACCCTAAGCCTGGTAACCTTTATTTGGCAAGCTACTTTTACAAGGAGCTACCTTACAGCAGAGCAGTCTTTTGTACCCAGAATTCCTGGACTGTTCTCTCCCTCAAGCAAATGAGGTTTGGGACAGTTGTCCTATCAAAAACTTCATTGGTCTGGCACCAGATTGAAATAGTCCTACCTGCTTTGAGTTCTCACCAGATTTTTTTTTTTTTTTTTTTTTTTTTTTAAAGGGACTCTTCTGATTGGTTTCATGTACAGCATTCAGAAGCAGCAGAGTCACCCTGGATCCTGCTTGCTGTGCATGTCCCCTGGGTCTCCACAGCTGTGAGACATTCCACGCAGTTGTCTGGCCAGTTGTTCCCATCTCCATCTATCTCATAACTGATACAGGAGAAATAACTGTAACGCCTAACGTGCTAGATGTCTAATATGCTGAGTTTGTGTTCCCCCAAATCAAGTAATGATTTCTGAGGAACAACAGCGTTTAAGACTAGGAAAATATATTAGGGAATAAAAGTAGCTCCTGAGCACTATCGCAGACCTTGTGTCATGAAGAAAATTTTATACAGCAAAATCACAAGAGGTGGGCACAAGACAGGACAAAACTATGATCAACAGGACCACAAGTTTAGCTATTTAGAATATACTATATATTCTATATATGGAAGGGTCTACAGTATGTTTAGGGTCTCATGACTGGATCGAACTCACCGTGATCAGCTTGTTTACAGCCTCTCAGGAGCTGAGATTACAGGTGCGGGCCACCACGCCCAGTCTCAATGGCCATCTCAGTGCACTCTGGGGGTGAAGCCCGTATAGCAGGCCCAGGGATTGAACCCCTTTAATTCACTGAGCTATTTGGCTGGCCCTTATTTAGGTAATATTGATCCAGTGAGGAAGCAGGTGACAGAGCAAGTGTACAAGGAGAGAACGAGGACCTTTTTAGGGAGAGATGAGCTGGGGGTTCCCAGCCACCTACCAGGGAACTGATGTTAATGTTAATTTACTGTTTATCTCTTGAGGAGGAATGTAGGCCTGGTTAGTTTGTCTTTATCATGAGGCTTTCCCACCACATAGGCACCTCTGAGAAGAGTTTTAATGTGTTCTTATCTTTTGTACTGATTCTCTTGAGGGTCTAATCCTCTCTGACTGCCTATTGTATTTCTACCTAATTTAGCTGTTTATAACAATAACCATTTCTCTCCATTTTCCAGCTCCTTCTCACTATCATTTTTGCCCTAGATTGCTAAGAGAGTACGGTAGCAGGCCCTCCTGCTCCTACCTACACCCCTCTAGTATGTTCACACCACCACGGCCTGAGTGCTCCTTTCAAACGGGTCCTGTCTCTCCTCTCTTCCCTGGAGCCTTGTAATGGCCAACACGATCCAACCCCCAGGACTCACCATGTCAGGCCATACTGGTATTCCACCTTGCCCTACAAGCCATGGTGTTAGTTATTCCCTCGGCCTGGAATACTCTGCTTTGACTTTAAGTCTTCGTAGAAGGGAATGGGGAGCTAGCTCCATGGCACAAGCACCTGCCTGGCAAGTGCAAGGTCGTGACTTCGAACCCCAGTCCCACAAAACAAAACAAAAAATCTCCATAGAACTGACTCTCTCATCTCCTCTCAGTTTTTTTTTTTCTTCCTTTTTTAGATGTCACATTCTAAATGGGCTCCTCTGTTTAAAATACCCCCATTCCTAACCTCTTTGCCTCTTTATTTTTTCTTTCCTGCAAAATACTTCTGTATCACCTCCTAACACGCCATGCAATTCACTTACTTATTGTGTTATTCTGCCCACCATGCTCTTCCAGGACAAAACATTCCTCTCTTTTGCTTTCTGCTGCTTCACGAGAGCCTGTGGCCCAGAGCAGATGCCTGCTAGGTACCATCCACTGAGCAAGCTTCAGGCTCCTGGGAGTAGTCTGATCCTCCTGGAAAGAAAACTTAAACACAGATCAGATTCTGAAATCCATGTCAGTAAATCAATAACTTGCCATCTCGGTTATTCTTCTCTCATTGCTGGGACAAATACCTGACACCCAAAATTAAGGAAGGAAAGGTCTATTTATCTCAATTAGTGGAGGATTCAGTCCATATTCAGCTGGCTCAAAGGCAGGCATATGGCAGAGGGCAGCAGTTCATGGTTGTAGAACAGCAAGAGCAAAAGGGAGGAGCAATGGCAGCAGAGGCAGAGACGGAGCCTCTCCCTTCCTCATATTGCATTCAGGCTATCCATTGGTGAGGCACGCATACCCTTAATCTCAGTGTTGCAGGCAGCTAAGCTAGATAGAAATATTATAGGCAGTCAGACAGAGCCGGGTCCTCAAGAACAATATGAAAGACAAGGTGACTTTGTAGCTTTGCAAGAGGCAGACACCTCTGCTGTGGGCTGGACCTTGAGACAAAAGAATAAAAAAATGCAGCCATATACTTCCTTAAGGGTGTATATTAGGGATTGATCTTCTAAATAGGTATCAGTCACCTAAGACTGCCTAAGTCATTAACCCAGTCCCAATAGGAAGAGCCCTTATTCCATATTCATGCCTGCTTGCTCCATGACTTGATTCTGATTTAATCAACTTTACTTAAGCCGGGCGTGGTGGCCCACGCCTGTAATCCCAGCACTTGGGAGGCTGAGGCAGGAGGATCGGTACGAGTTCAAGACCAGCCTGGGCTACGAAAGTGAGCTCAAGGCCAGCCTGAACTGCATAGCAAGACCCTGTCTCAAAACGACAAAAAAAAAAAAAAAAAAAAAAAACTTTACTTGAGCAATGGTGCTTGTAATCTCACTAGTCGACCATAGTGTTGTCCTCATGCCCACCTAAGCGAGTTCCCATGGTTTTCACCTTAGGCCCACCTCATCACATGGTTTTGCCCTATAAGATTCCTTAAAAAGGCAATTTCCTGGGTAGTCCACTAGGGCTCCCCTCTGTACCCCTCTTGAACAGAAGCTTTCTTTCCCCGTAAATATGCTATTCTAAACCTCCATTTTGCTCCTAAAATTCACTCTTCGGTTTTAGAGAACACAAACTCCTCCAAGTATCTTTCAGGTTGAGAGTTTCATTTCTTCCCCTATATCACCGGCATTGGATCATGAATTAACCACGATCTCTATAAGCCGACTCCAGTGACTCCGTGAGGCTTTGGCAGGACAATTTGACATAAACCATAGCACTTGCCCAGGCCAAGTGTAGCTTAGGGGCAAAATGTTAATTTGCATCTCTTTTTAAATTTGAGAACAGGCCAGATTAAAGTGTCTGCAAGCAGGCAAGCTCAGGAGCCAGGGGTTCAACTCCCAGCCATCATGCCGCCCCTGCACTTGGGGCTTACTGAGACTGGGCATGGTGATGTGCTCCTGTAATACCAGCTGTTGGGAGGCTATAAACAGGTGGATCACTACAAGTCCAATCTATTAGAAAGACCATGAACACCCTGTAGATCTTTCCTTAAAATAGAACAATAAAAAAAATTGAGAATAATTGGGCTGATCTACTTGATTGGAATCCTGAAGCTTTCACCATGAATATGAAGAAAATATGAAGAATGGCTGAATCTCTGGTCTTGGTCTCTCTAAACAGCCCCTGGCTGGTGCACTCTGCAGAAAGAGAACTTCCATTCCAAGGCCAGACTTGGAGCAAGGGTGAAGTTAGAGATGGTAGGTTCACTGCAGCCCCCTATCTACTCTTTGGTTTTGAGTCTTGCCTGGAGCCAAAAAACTTTAAGCAGAAGTCAACTACAGGTGCTAAGATAAAGGAAAAACAACTTTCCAGGGCAAATAAGGCTCTTCAGCTAGGTAGGAGTGGGGATATACAGGGCAAGGTCCAGAAAGCCTGCTGCCAGTTTCATCCATTAACACATACTTATTAAACTTTTCTTTTTTTTAAAGAATTTTTTATTTTATTTATTTTATTTTATTTTTTTTTTCTTGTTTCAGAACCTTTGTTTATTCACTCATTTTTATGGCCAGCTCAGCCTGCCCCAAGGGCAGGGCTGGTGCAGCATGTGGTGCCAGGGGTGGAACCGCAATCCCTGAAGCTGCCCAAGCTTTCCCAAGCAGGCGCTTTAGACCACTGAGCCATCCCACTGGGCCCCTTAAATGTCTTTTGAATAAAAGAATGTACATGAGTCTTCAGGGGAATCTTACGTTACAGGAGTTAAAGGTGGAGATTTATGGTTCTAAATGTAATGTAAGAATCAGACTTGATATTGGCATTTAAGGATTGTTATACTTGTATTGTGTTCAAGTTATGAAATGATAAGAATAACTATGCCTTTGTACCTGGAAACCAGTTTAAAGAAATATATCTGATTCTCAATTTGACAAGGGGTAGATTGTAATGGTTGATACATTGTATTAACTTGAGAAGTTTAGAAGCTTAACTAAGTGACTCAGCAGTTCTACATCCAAGAGAGTAGAGGGCATGCCCTAGAGCAGCTATTTACACCCTCAGATGTTGGAATGGTTGATTTATTATGTCAGCTTGAGAAGTTAAGAAGTCTAACTAAGTAACTCAGCAGTGGGCCAGGGTCCTCATTTTGTAAGGACCATGTCAGCCTGTGCAAGAAGGGGGCATGGAGGTGTTGTGAGTGCTACAGCTGCCCCAGAGTGGGTAGTCTGCTTACAGTAAGAGGGAGAAAAAGAGGCTTGCTCTTCTCCTTTATTGCTTTTGTTGTTTTTGCTGTCTTCTGCCACCCTGAAGAATTGCCCCTCTACCACACCACCTTGCCTTGGAGCCACTTGATTATGAACTGAAACCTCTACAATCAGTCAATGTAAAATAAAATAAAATGAATGGAAGGGAGAGACAGAAGGGACCCTAGAAAGTGGCCCTACTTCTAATGGGTGTTTTATTGAGCAAAGCTTCAACATGAGAAGGGTTCTAGGTCAGATAAAACTATGGTGAACCAGTAAGATTACAAGGCTAGTTGCTTAGGTATTAGTGATTAAGTGGGGACCAAATGGAGAAGGTGATTGATGCCTATATAGAATATCAAGCACTGCTGTTCATACCTAGAGGACCTTTTTGGATGTGGTTGGTTTTTTCCTTTCTTTAAGCCTGGCCTTTGGTGAATGAACCTCTAGCCATAATAGGCGATGGGGATAAAGGAATCCTTCTCCCCCCCGTTGGTCAGAGTGTAGACTAGTATAATCACTGTGGAAATCAATGTGGAGATTCCTCAAAAAAACTAGGATTTGGGGCTGGAGAGATAGCTCCATGGCACAAGTGCCTGCCTGGCAAGTGCAAGGTCATGAGTTTGAATCCCGGCCCCACAAAAAAAAAAAAAAAAACTAGGATTAGAGGTCCCATCCAAAGCCAACTATTCTTCTGGGTATCTTCCCAGAAAAATTAAAAACATCAAATTGGAGTGATATATGTGCACCCATGTTTATTTAAAAATTTTTTAGAATAATTTTTTATTATTGTTTTTTTATTACTTTTAATAAGAAATAATAATATCATAGTTTCAAAACACATTAGTAGTACATTCACAATAATTGACACATTGCATATTGTTGTCCTCATAATAGCCCCCATGTTTATAGCAGCACAATTTGTAATGGCTAGATTCTGAAAATGACTGAAATGCCTACCAACCAAGGAATGGAATATATATATATATATATATATATATATATATATATATATAATATATGAATAGTACTCAGCCATAAAGAAGGGTAAATGTGAGGCCTTTATAGGAATATGGATGCAACTCGAGAGCATACTTATAAGTGAACTAAATCAAACCCACATGTATAACCAACATATTATGACACTTGTGTGAGAAACTGAAGAAGTAATTAAGATACAAAATATACAGTAGAGAGGCAGAGGAGATAGCTCAGTGGAATAAGCACCTGCCTGGAAAGTGCCATGTCCTGAGTTCAATCCCCAGCATCAAAAAAAAAAAAAAAAAAAAATTAACCTGTACAAAATGTACACAATAGATATTGGGAATCAGGAAGAAACTGTCCAACAGAAAAGAAAAACTGTGATGAAACACACACACACACACACACACACACACACACACAGTTTCAAATAAAATGTAAAAATATACTATTTCTGTTGCGAAGAGTGTTCTAAGCACTGAGTTCTAATCACCCCTTTGTGTTCCCCTCCTAGTCGTGGGCATGCTCCATTGTTAATGTGCTCTGTATTGGTCCCTGGCCACATAATAATAAGAGGGTAGAAGAAGAGTTATCATTTCCTCTGTAGTGGGTAATTATGGATTACACAAAGTAGCATTTATACACTTCTGAAAGTGGCAGCAATAAATTATTAAAAACTCAATGTTACAGTGTCCCTGTAGCATGTAAAAATGAGAACCATGTACACATAAAATTATGGGTTTTTTTGTTTGCTTTTAAAAAATTTACTTATTTATTTTTTTCTTGTTTCAGAAATTTTGTTTGTTTATTTATTTATTTATTTTATTTTTATGGCCGGTTCAGCCTGCCCTGAGGGCAGGGCTAGTGCAGCATGTGGTGCTGGGAATCGAACTACGGTCCCTGCAGCTGCCCAAGCTTTCCTAAGCAGGTGCTTTAGACCACTGAGCCATCCTGCTGGGCCCCTTGTTTGTTTGCTTTTAAGATAGACTCTTGCTATGTAGTTCAGACTGGCCTTAAACTCACTTTGTAGCCTAGGTTGGCCTCAAACTTGCAGGGATTCTCTTGTCCCAGTTTCTCAAGTGGTGGGATTATAGGCATGTGCCGCCATGCCTGGTGTGCCCAGGTGGTGGGGCCAGCACAACATGCAGGACGGGGGATTGAACCCTGGTCCCTGAGCTTGCCAAAGCAGGTGCTTATTCCACTGAGCTATCTTGCCAGTCCTACAAATATACAATTTATATAATGCTCATTTATCTCTAAGTCAATCAACAAAGAACTCTCTTAAGAGAGACTTTATAATGATTTGGAGAGCAGATTATGGTGGCAAATGCCTGTAATGCCCAGCATGTGTTTGAGACCAGCCTGAGCTAAGTGTTGACTTTAAGGTCAACCTGAACTACAACTGTCTAAAAAGAAGAAAACCCAAAAAACAAAGTAAAATATGGTGAATTCTGTAAGGCTATCTGGATGTAGTAAGATATTACATGTTCACACAATGTTCTATTTTGCAGAACACCCCACACGCAGCTGAGAAGAATATCTATCCTGATGCTGTGGGTTGGAGCCCTGTGTAGACATCTATCGAGTGTATTCATTCAAAGGTTTGGTGCAGTTCTGATATTTCTTTGTTGATTTTTATTGTCTAGTCAATCTGATGGTGGGATATTGAGGTCCACATTACAATTATTTTATTTTATTTTTTGAGATAGAGTCTCTCTTTGCAATCCAGACTGGTCTTGAACTTACTGTGTAGCTCAGGTTGGCCTCAAACTCACAGTGATCCTTTTTCAGTAGAATAAGCACTTGCCTGGCAAGCGCAGGGTCCTGAGTTCAATCCCTGGTACCGAAAAAACAAAACAAAACACTTCATAATGATCCTTTTGCCTCAGCTTTTCCCATTACAATTGTATTAGTGCTTATTTGAGTTTTCTTTCTTTCTTTCTTTCTTTCTTTCCTTCTTTCTTTCTTTTTTAAAAGACAGTGTCTTGCTATGTAGTTTATTTTTATTTTTATTTTTTGTATTTTAGGGGAGGGTCTACAGGGTGTTTAGGGTCTCACTACTAGATTGGGCACATAGCCATCTGCCTGTTCACAGCCTTCCAAGAGTTGGGATTATAGGCGTGCGCCATCACTCCCAGTCTCAACTGCCATCTCAGTGTGCCTCAGGGGCAGGGCTGACATGGGAGGCCCAAGCATCGAACCTCTTGTCCCTGCTGCTACGTAGTTTAGGCTGACCTTACACTCATTTAAGTAGCTCAGATTGGTCTCAAATTCATGGCAATCCGAGTTGGTGGAATTATAAGCATGCAGCAGCATTATTTGATTTTTCATGTCTGTTAATATTTATTTTATATAGTTGGGTTCACTGGTATTTGGTGCTTATACACTTATGATTATATTTATGAACTGTTATCTCTTGCTCTTGGATTATTCCCTTTACAAGGATGTAGGGAACTTCTTTGTCTCTCTTCCTCAGTCTTGGCTTGACATCCACTTTGTCTGTCTATAGAGTAGCTACCCCTGCTTTGTTCCTATTTCTTGTCACATGGAGTATCATCTTCTACCCTTTGGCTTTCAGTTTCTGAATTCATTTTTGAGTTAAGTGTGCTACTTATGTAGTTCAAGTTGGCCTCATACTCATGGCGATCCTTCTGCCTCAGCTACCTGTGTGCTGGGATTACAGGTATGCATCACTGTTATTTGAGACAATATATTGTTGGGTATCCCTTCTTGATCCATTCTGCCAGTTTGCTCTATGATTGGCAAATTGAGACCATTTACGTCAGCAGTGATAAATCATTTGCATTGACTTATCCTTTTCATGTAATTTTCCTGGTGTCAGTCCCCCCCTCCCCTTTGTTTAATTATTTGCCTAACCTCCACCTATCAGGCTTATTGAAGTTGTAGTCATTTTTATCTCTTAGAACACTGGGAATGCTGATTTGATGATGATGAATTTTTTCAGATATTCTTTGTCTTGAAAGTTATCTTATTTCTCCATCATTTCTGAATGATAGTTTTGTAGGTTAGGAATTCATTTCTTTTAGGGCTTAAAATACTTCAGTCCAAGCTCTCCTTAAGTTGAGGGTTTGTGTCAAGAAGTCTGCTGTGATTCTGTTGGGTTTCCCAACAGAAGTGGGGACCGGGATTGAACTCATGTCCTTATACTTTCCAGGTTGGTGTTTATGCCTCTGATCTATTTCTCTGGGCCCCACTTTGGCTTATTTTGCTACATATACTTTCAATGAAAATTTTAATTTACAGTTATCTGTTTTAATCTGTTTATGGGTTCCATTTCTTTCCCATGTTGGGCATTTTCATAATTGTCCTAAGCTCCTCTGTTTATTATCTGTATCTTCACTAACTATATCTTTAAGTATGGTCACCATCTCTGTAACTATTTGAGAGATTACTGGAGATTCGATCTTTTTTCTATGCCTTCATTTACCTACTTTAGTACTTCTGCTGCTACCACTTCAGGTGTGTGACTTTGAAATTGTTCCACTTCATTGCTCCCTGGGCTTGCCTTTGCTAAACGGGAAGTCTGGGGTTGCATCTTGCTTAAATGCCTTCTCAATTTTTATTTTTTTAGTTTAATTCCTGGGTTGATGTTTGTAAACTGCTTATGGTAGGTAGCTTTATCACTAGTATTTAGAATCCTTTTGAGGAGTTGTCCAGCTGATTTCTGAAGCATTTTACACCTTCAATAGCAGTGTATGAAGATCCTGCCTTCCCCACAGACTCGCCAACACCTGCTGCTATTCCTGCTTTTAGTTACAGGTACCCTAGGGGATGAGCAGCGCTACCTTGCTGCTGCCTGGGTTTCTATTTTCCCAATCCACTCTAATGATGCTGAGCAAATTTTCATTGCTTATTAGGCATCTGTGCTGCTTCTTTAGAAAAATATCTACCTAAGTCCTTTGCCCCTTTTCAAATTGTGCTGTTTGTCTTTTGATTGTCTGGATACAAGTCTCTTCTCAGATTTTTTTTTTTTTTTGCAGGACCAGGGTTCAAACTCACGACCTTGCACTTGCCAGGCAGGCACTTGTGCCACGGAGCTATCTCCCCAGCCCCTCTTCTCAGATTTATGAGTTGAAAATCTTTTCTAACATCTTGGGGAATCTTTTCACTTGTTCTTTGTCAGCTCTCCAGACTGAACCCAGGGACTTTGCTCTGAATCTCAGCCCCCTTTCACTTGGAGACAGAGTTTCACTAAGTGACCCACACTGGCATTGAGTTTGTGGTCCTCCTGCCCCAGCGTCCTAGTGTGCCGGGTTATAAGTGTGCACAGTAGGTGTGCACTACCACTTCTGGTTGTAAATCTCTTCACTTTCTTGATGGCATCCTCTGTAGCCCAAGCTTTCTAACATGAATTCCAGCTTATCTGTTTGGTCTTTTATCTCTTGTACCTTTGATGTCATATCTAAGAACATATTGTCCAATTAAAAGTTGAGAAGATTTACACTTATGTTTTCTTCTAGTTTTATTTTCCTTTATAGACATACTTCAAGATTTAGACCAGTGCTTGCGTTTTTAGTTAATTTATGTACATGGAGTGCTAGGTGTCTTCCTGGGCCACCATGGTGCCACTGCATGTACTATCTGACAGCTGCACCTGGCACAGGAGAAGCATATTTTGGCTCACAGCTTTAGTTGGTGATTGTCTGGCTCCAGGACAGGAAGTAGATAGAAAAAGAACATAATGGAGGAGCAGGTGCTCCAGCCATGGTAGTCGGGAGGAGCGGGAGTTAAAGTAGGAGTAGGGTACAAATTCTACCCTTCCACTCAAAATCCTATTAATTCCTCTATTCTTTTACTTCCCTTAACTCTAGTATTTTCCAAAATGAAAGTCCTTATTTGTATTATAATTATAAAAATAATAAAATTATTTTTGCTGAGGTGGGAAAAATAATGTACCTTCCAGGTCATGTCCCCGGGGACTCACCCTCAGCCAGAATGCACACAATTCATTGATGGGTATAGCCGTGCCATGTTCCAATCATCTTCCAGACATAAGAGATTTGAGGGACGTGAGCCCTAAGCTATACCATTCTATCCCTAGCCCCAAAAGGTTTATGTCCATCTCACTATGTAAACTGCATTTAGCTTGTATCTAAGAATCAATATATTGGCCTCAGTACAGCTGTAAAGTCCAAGTCCAAAGTCTACTCTTAAGATCTTTTTTTTTCCCCCCATATCAGGGATTGAACTTAGGACCTTATGCTTGCCAGGACTTTAAGCTGCTAAGCTATCTCCCCAGCCCCTAAAGTCTACTTTTGTTTTTGAAAGTCTACTCTTGACTCAAGGCAAACAAGCTGTGAACTCCTGTAAAAATAAAAAAGGAAGTTAACTACATTCAACATAAAATGACATAGAGTAAATATTCCCATTCTGAAATGGAAGTGTAGGGAGGTAGAAAGGAACTGGACCTAAACAGACCAAAAACCAGCAGAGCAAGCATTACATCTCAAGGTTCTCTGTCCAGAACTTAGAGTAACTTGTGGTGGATGTGATTTCCCAAGGGCTTGGGTGGCTTGCCCCTACATCATTGCTGTGTGTAGCCCTCACCACCTCTGTCAGGGAGATTCTGCTTGATGCCTGCAGCTTTGCTCAGCACACAGCCCATTTGTCAGTATTGCCAAATTCCTGAGGTCTCCATGGTCCTTTTAACTTCATTCTCCCAGCTTTACACACACACAGCACTCTTAGCAATGCACTGGCTGTTTTCCCAGGTCTTCTTTGGAAATCTGGGTAGAAGGATTTATGACTCCATAAATTCTCAATTCTGCATGCCTGTAAAATCAGCACCACTTCAATGAGGTCAAGATCCATCACCAGCTTGGAAGATAGCCGGGGCCCCCTTGCATCATGGCTGCACTGGCTTGTGATGCTGGGATGGCTGAACTGGAGGAACCATCACCTTCTCTGGCCCCAAATGAGCAGGACAGGCCCACTTGTCTTTTTTTTTTTTTTTTTTTTTTTTTTTTTTT
>PVJA010053885.1:0-11800 GCA_004027025.1 Myocastor coypus
ATACCTTTGACTTAGCTTGTAAATGATATTTTCTGACCATCATTGATATTCTAATAACTTTCCATACAATGTGATATAGGCAGTTACACAATTTTGACACAGATATTTGGAAATTCAAGGAAATACAAAACTGTAGCCTGTCAAGAATATGATTTTTGGCCCAGCCTCTTATTTTCAAGAACTATTCTTGAGAGAATGATAGTAACTGAGTTTACACCAGGAGCAGTACATATCAAAAAGACAAGAGTGACATGTATTCCAAACATAATTTTAGCATTACATTGAGATCTTAAAGATTGCCTTTATTGGTGTATAATTTATGCAGAATAAAACCCACTCATTATAAGTGACTCAGTTCAGGGAGTTTTGGTGGACACAGCTATCCTTCAGATAGAGGACCTCATCTTCACCCCCCAGCCACCAGTCAGGGCTATGGCTTGACTCCTGCCCCGAGGGTTGGGTAGCTGGGGCTTCTTCTAAGTTTAACCTATAGTATGGAGTTTGGGAGCTGTCTTCCATATCAGCTGGCTTCCCATCGCCGGCACCTGACAACTGATGCCCGCGTTAGGAGGACAGTGCTGCTTGTCCCGTGGCTCAGTGTTCAGTCTGCAGGGCTCTCAGGTGGGAGCATCATGGCAGAAGGGGGAGGTGGCACAAAGCTGTTCACTTCATGTGACCAGAGGACACCAGGGGGAGATGGGTCCTGAGAGGCCACCTCTGTCCGGTACCTGGCCCAGATCCCGGACTGCCTGCCTGAAGGTTGCTGCAAAACTTATGCTGATGAAGATTGGGAGGAGGGATACAGTTCATGGAGTTTGTCTTTTCCCATAGGAAAAGGAATAGGGGAAGCTCTATTTTATTACTACTGAGTTCCCCAGGACCAGGATGTCTTTAGCTGATTCATTCTTGCCCCAGGGCATCACAGCATGAGAGCACCCATGAAGCCTCCACTGTGGCCAGAGGCAGAGAATTATGTTCCTGCAGACCAAAGGCCGCACGGCAAGGCACAAGACCTCTGACAAGCCCTCATCATGATCTAATTATGAAATGATTTTCCCCAACAGTTCTATGGAATGGCCCTCAACCTGCCTCCAGCAACCATGGGCTGCAACTGGACTACCTCCTAGCAGCACATTCAGCTTTGAATATAACCCACTGATGAGGTCAGCATGCCTACAACGCAGCCACCTCACCAGTCAAGTGGCAATCGAAAGAAAGTGGCCACTTTCTTTTGCTTAGCGCACAGCCATGCTGACCTATCCAGCTTGCTGCATGTGATGGCAACGCATCTTTTTCTGTGCCACATAGTGTTCCATGGTGGATATTTTTCACAATATGTGCTCACTCTTCAGCTGGTGGGTATTTGGGTTGTTTTCAGACCACAACAATATGGGTTAAGCTGCCAGGAACACTGTGTATAAGTATTTGCATGCACTGGCTGCACAGCTAGATATATTTTCTTTGTGAATTCTCTGGCTACTGTGAGTGGTATGCTGTGTTTAGAAAAATCAAATTGTTCTCTGGAGTGGCTGGACCATTTTTCCTTTCCTCCAACAATGGCTAAAGATGCCTGATGCTCAGCATTCACACCAGCACTTGGTGTTTGTGCTCTTCTCTATTTTAGCTGCTGTCCTGTGTGTGATGTGGTCTCTCATTTTCATTTCCCATGAAGTGAATGTGCTTGGTCTCTGTGAAGTATCAGACACTTGACACCTTTTCTATGGGGCAGGGTGCCACCTAAGGTGCTGCTTGGGGTGGTGAGCATCTGTGCACATCCTGGCTCCGGCATGTGCTGTGCACGTGCCTCTTCTTGTCTGTACCAGGCTTTTTTTTTTTTTTTTTTTTGTCTTTTTGAAACAGGGTCTCGCTATGCAGTTCAGGCTGGTCTTGAGCTCGCTTTTGTAGCCCAGGCTGGTCTCGAACTTGCACTGATCCTCCTGCCTCAGCCTCCCAAGTGCTGGGATTACAAGCGTGTGCCACCATGCCGGGCTGTACCAGGCTTTTCATATTCTTCAGCAGTGTTTTTCAAAGAGAAGATGTGTTGTAGTTTTGGTGAAATTTAATCTTTCTAGGTCCAAGCTGGGCGTGGTGGTGCATGCCTGTAATACCAGCACTCAGGAGGCTGAAGCAGGAGGATCAATGTGAGTTCGAGACCAGCCTGGGCTACAAAAGTGAGCTCAAGGCCCACCTGAACTGCATAGTGAGACCCTGTCTCAAAAAGCCAAAAAAAAAAAAAAAAATCTTCCTAGGGCCAGCAAGATAGCTCAGCAGCCTTCAGTGCCTGCTTAGGTAAGCTTAGGCATGCCCAGGGACCGAGGTTTGATCCTTGCACCCCAAGAAGGGCTGAGCTGGTCACAGAGTCTGAGCGTACAGGTGCACACCTACAATTTCAACACTGGGGAAGCTGAAAGCAGGAGGATCACTATGAGTCCAAGGTACGTAGTGAGATCTTGTCATGATCAAAGACATTTAAAAAACAGAAAAAAATGTTCTTTCTTTTATGATCCGCAGTCAGTGTTTTCTGGCCAACAAATGGCTGCCTAACCCAAGGCCACACAATCCTCTGTCCTGTTTTTTTCTAGGAGTTCTATAATTTTAGCTGAAAAAAATTTTTTTTTAGTCCCACATCTTGAGTCTATGACACATGTGAGTAGCCTAGTATGGGTCTGCACATGCCCCTTGCTGCCTGTCTGCTGAAAGGACTGCCAGCCATGGAGACCAGGTGGCATGTTAAGGCCTATTAGGAGATTTTTCTATTTATTCCTTGAGAAGTTTTTCTGCTTCTTCTGTTTCATATCTCTACTGAAGCACTTCTCTTAAGCTGCTAACTTCCTAAAGCTTACTCATGTTATAAAAATTGTGTAGTTATTCAGAGAAGTCTTTTACAACTTTTTTAAAGTTTCCACTGCTTCAGCAGTTATCTGTGTGCTTGTCAGTTCTTACTTTATTTTATTTATTTATTATTTTAAAATTTTATTTAAATTTTTTAAAATTATTATTATTATTATTATTATTATTATTATTATTATTATTATTATTTTTATGGCCGGCTCAGCTTGTCCTGGGGCTGGGGCTGACCCAGCATATGGTGCTGGGGATCGAACTGCTGTCCCTGCCACTGCCTAAGCTTTCCTAAGCAGGCACTTTAGATCACAGAGCCATTCTGCCAGCCCAGTTCTTATTTTAAATGTCTGGATTTTTTTTCCCCTTTCCCATCTTGATTAGGTGAGCTAATAATGTGCATATTTTGTTCACTTTTTGTTAATTTTTGATTTATTACTTCCGTTTTTGTTCATATCATTAATTTCTTCCCCTTTGTTCCATTCCAGCTTATATGACTGCTACTGTCTTGGCTTTCTGAATAGGGAATTTAAAATGTATTTACTTATTTACAGACAGCATCTTGCTATGTAGCCCAGCCTGGCCCTGAACTCATGGTGATTCTCCCACCTCAGCTTCCTATGTCTGGAATTACAGGTGAGAGCCACCCTGCTTGGCTCCCGGATTGGGCATTCAGTTCATGAGGTATCGCTCTGTGTAATGTGTAAAGCTATACATTTTCCTCTGCTACCTGTAATATTCTTCATAGATTCAGAAATGTGTTATTATCATGATTTTAAAGAAATTCTGTAATGTTGACTTGTTAGGTATCTTTTTTTTTTATAGATTTAATTTTATTTTAAGGAGTAAAAATAGCAGAAACAAAGATAGAAAAAAACAGTAACAAGTAAGAGTACATATAGTACAGAATTTAAAAACAAGAAAAAATTAACAATGGTTTCATTACATATTTTCATCATCAAATCAGTTTAGATCAACAGACATAGGTATGTAAGACTGATCAAACAATTAAAATTAACACTTTCAATAGACGTTAATTTTTTTCTCTTCCAAATGAATTTTGTTTTTTTAATTTAAATTTAACAATGGTTATATTACATATTTTCATCATCAGATCAGTTTAGATTAATAGATATAGGTATATAAGATTTGATTAAATAATTAAATATTAACACTTTCAATAAACATTACTTTTTTTTTCTTTCCCCCCCTTTTTTTTTAACAGTTGACACATTGCATATTGTCCTCACAATAGTTCTACAGAGCACAGTGTGTGGGCATGACCCACCTATCTATTGATGTTGCTAAGAAAAAAAAAAGCAAAGAAAAGAAGAAAATTGTTCTCTTTGAACTAAGAGGAAGCAGATGCATACACAGTCCAATGTTCTACTATTGCAGTGGGCCACCATCTTCCAAATGAGTTTTGTACGTACGTCATTCTTCTAAAAAAAATTATAGGGGTTGAGGATGCAGAAAACTCAAGGTCCTGGGATTGATTTCTGGTGCCGCCCAAAATTTATTTATTTATTTATTTATTTATTTATTTATTTATTTATTCATTCATTCATACATTCATTCATTCTTCTTTTGAGACCTTACACTAGGGAGACTATACAATATTTGCATACATAGGTCTTGTTTATTTCACTTATGGGTATATGTTCAAGATACATCCATTTATATATGAAGTCTTCAAGTTTATCATTCCTTATAGCTGAGCAATGTTCCATGTTATGAAAATACCACATCTTTTTCAACCATTCTTCAGATGATGGGCATTTTGGTTGTTTGCAAGATCTGGCTATCACAAACTGTGCTGCTATGAACATAGGTGCACAGAAGTCACTATGATATGATGTTTTCAGTAGGGGGATAGCTGGATTGAATGGGATTTCCAGTTCTAGTTTTTTAAGGAGTCTGCACACTGCTTTCCATAATGGTTGCACCAGTCTGCGTTCCCACCAGCCGTGGAGAAGTGTTCCTTTTTCCATTGTTGGATATCTTTTAACCACAAAACTTTAAAATGCTGTCAGCATTTTTGAGGCTTATTGCATTTGCTCAGAGAGTGATTATGACAGGTATTTCATGTGGAACCCTGGCTTTCTTTGTGAACCTGGGTGCCATCACATTTTGCAGCATTTCATGTATGCTTAAGCAGAAGCTATCAGATTTATTGATTCATTTTTGTCTTTTCGAGTCAGGGTTTCACTATGTAGTTTAGGCTGGCCTTGAACTTACATTGACACTGTCAGGTCTATTTCAGGCTTGAGATAAAAGTGTGGGCACAGTTTGGAGGGAGGAGCATGTAGGCAGTGTGCACAAGGCCCTCGGTTCTGTACCCAGCCCTGCAAAAGGAAATAAATAAAGTTGATGTGAGCATGTGCACTTATTTCATAAGATCTATATTATTTATATCTTTATTTTTGTACTTAATTTTGGTTTGCTTGGTTATTCTTTGGCTAGAATGGTGTTTCCACTCTTCGTCATGATTTTTGTCTGTTTCTGCTTACGTCTCACGGGTTCTGGGGATGAAGTAAATATGTTTGCCTCCCTCTCAGGGATGCGCAGATTCCTCCCACTTCCTCTGGGGGACCGTAGCTTATTGTGGGTCCCCTTCTCTACTCTTTCATTTCCAATCAAGACCCCAGGGCTGCTCCTAACCCTGATATGTAGTAGGCAAATTGCTTTTCATCATGGAATGTTTTAAAACTCTTTTTAAAAATAGACTGATTAATTTTTTACTCAGAATGACTATGGATTGAAAGCAAAAGGCATACTAGTCAAGAGATACAAAGTCCACTGAGGAAGAACAGGGGAGGAGAGGAAGAAAAGGAAATAGGGGAGAGGAGCGCTAAACTCTCCCAAGGAGCCCCACAGCTGCGCAAGCTGATATATCCATGGCAGGAGTATGCAAGTTTGTCCAAGTGTCTCCAGAACTGAAATCCCATGTTTAAAAAGGAAAATGCATCCCTTGTTTCAATTACATTTTTCTTGAGGCACTTTCCTAAAATAAACTCCTACCACTTGGCTAAGTGTCTTGTTGCCCAGTTGCTGTGGATGGCACTCTGTATGGACCCCACAAGGGTTAAGGGAACTTTGCTTAGTCACCTGCTGTGAAGGTGTGGGTGTCCAGAGGGGCAGTGACTCTGGCCATGGGCTCACTCTGCATTCCTTATCACTCAGAAGTCTCTTAATGACCCAATGGGTTATTTATTAGCTGTAGATCACTCCAGTTTATGGCCCTGCACTGGGTGAAGTGTACCTTGGCACAAGGACTGTATTGGCTTAGGATCCAGATGACTCTCATTACTGTAGGGCCTGCCTTCTGGCAGGCCTTGGTTTACTCCCCAGAGTCAGCTGGTGGGATGATAAGAGCTGCCTGGCCTGCTTCACTGAGGTCTCTCTGATTCCTGCCCGGCACCAGCCAGGTGCCCAACATCTCAGGCCCACTCTGTGCCCCATGGAGCCAGCACTGCATTGTCCTGGCCACACCTTGCCCTCAGTGGCCATCTTCACCCTATACAGGGTGACAACAAGGATCCTGGTCCACCTTGACTGTGTTACAGGGCCAACAAGAGTTTCACTCAATCAGCTGTGCATTGTTCCAGGGCCGCAGGACGTGCAGTGGCATGCTGACTTCCTATAACTGCAGCAACAACAGCATCACCAGCATGGGGATGGCCCTGCAGAGTCACCTCTCCTGAGGCTGGCACTTGCTTCAGAAGGTGGACAAAGGACACCATAGGTAACAGGGGGAACACCATAGGTAACAGGGGGAACATGGCTGGCATCCAAGTACACCCTTACATGTTAAAAGCCCTGTACCTTGACAAAGATAAAGTATCTGGGGACAGAACCTGGCACCACAGGTGCCCTTGGGCATTACAATTGTTGGAGCCATTACAGCTGCAGCCTCAGCTCATCAAAGCAGAATGTAGGCTTCTGTCATGCAAGTCCCTGCTCCCTGCCTGCCAGAAGGACAGCAACACTGTCACACAGAGAGAAAGTCACTGCTGGGCCAGGCCTGCCCCTGTGAGCTTGTGTCTTCTGTCAGTGTCCCATGCACATACCTGCCACACTGTACTCCCATGAAGTCCAAACCTGTTGCCTTGTGTCTCACCCATTCTCCACACAGGGCCAGCACTGGCTAAGATGGTGCATGGCCCCAAGATCTGCCCACATCCTGTGCCCCCACTCCTTTTCTGTGAAGGCTTTGGTGTACATAGAAATTGAATGTCAAATACAGTTCATCTGCCTCTTTCTCGCTAATCTTCCTTTTTGTGAGGTAAATTTGCACGCCCTGGTTACAGAACATAATAGGACCCAAGAAACATTTTTGCCTCCCCTATGAAGGTGAAGGACCAAGGTCCCAAGCAGACTGGTCCCTGAGTAGCTGCCACCCACGGCGTAAGAGTGGGGAGTACTTGCCCTCAGAGGATGCCAGGGTCTTGGCCCCCATATGCTTGAGCCTCAGGACCCACCGCTCTGCCTCCCATGCATGTGCACCTGAGGCTCAGCTGGAAATCAGTCAGTAGAAGCAGTGTGTCTGGCACATGACACTTCCATTCCCAGAGGGGAGCAGGTGCCTGCACATCATGCATCCCAGGGGCTGTTTCCACACCTTCCTCCCTCTCCTCCTCCATCTCTTGGTCTTCTTCCCAGGTGACAGTCATCTTTCTCCCTATTTCCTGCCATTTACCTTTTATTTTGCTCTTTCCATAGACTTTGAGTTTCTCCGATAGGAAGCTTGTGTCTGACTTCACGGAGCATCACAGTCTTGAAGTGCATCGTTTTCTTTGAGTGTCCCCTCCTTTATGGTACAGCAGCCCCGCATTATGCATAAAGATCACCTTTTCTTTACGCATTCATCTGTTGATTTAACCTGACCAAGGAAATGAAAGACCTCTACAATGAAAACTGCATTACTCTGTAGAAGGAGACTGAAGAGGACATCAGAGACTGGAAAGAGATCCAGTTCCCGGAGAGGTAGAACCAGTGTGAGAATGGCCCTACTTCCCAAACTGACACAGAGACTGATTGCAACTCCAAAGTTGCACTTCCTGAGATGGTTGTTAAAATGTTGAGCCACAAGAGGGCCACGGGCCTGTGGCCAGAGAGGCAACTTGGAGCTGGCATTTGTGGTCCCTCTGAGATTAGAGCTTTATCAGCAGTGACCACATCGATCCCTCATGTGTCACCTCCCATGGCACTGGGCTGAAGGTTGTACATACAGTAATGCTTAATAAATATTGACTGTTTGCTTTGTGTTCAATTCCATTTCTCCCTGCAGGAGATCCACAAATATTAACTCTTTGGTAAATCTTCTTAAGACCTTTAAAAACAAGATATCCAGAATGCAATCCTGGGTGTAAATCATCTACTAGTGAGCCTTGACATTTATCTCCTTGCTAGTAGATGTGATACAGAGCTGTGGTGGCCTTGCAGATGCACGTGCACCTGCATGAGGGGGCCTGGGACCTTATAGTGAGGAGGCAGCTGTTCTGGGTCTTACCCTTTGCTGGCAGTGTCCACGCACTGCACTCTGAATAAGGCAAACACGCTTGGGAGGCTGTGTGCCCTCAGAGATGCAAGTGTCTAAAGGCAAGTGCTGCTGTGAGGCTGGCTTCCACCAGGCCACCGTGCATGTGGCACAATAGAGCCACTGACCACTCTATGGGCGACCACTGGCTGCTCCCAAGAATGCAGAAGGATCGTTCTGTTCTTTCCTGGGACCTGCTCTGAGATGTGTGTGGCTCAAGGGGAATGGAGACAGTGCCTGTGGCTCAGAGTCCCCTCTCTGTACTTCCTGCTGGGGTGTCTGCCTGGTCACATACTGGTCCTCTATCTCTGCCAGCTAGGAGTGCGGTCAGGGCTCCCTCTGCAGGTAGTTTTGGTAGCTCAAGTCCTGCAGTCCCTGGGCACTTACAGATGGGACAGGTGTATCAAGTGCCTGCCAGGGGATCTCACAAGATTCAACGCACACACCTTGGTAGTAACTGGATTCTGGCCCTGGCAGCTGCAGACACAAGGACTATGGTTTACTTTTCTTTTTAATATGTGTGAATGCACCCTGAAAAGATGATTCAAAGCCTAGCATAATAAATACATACATGAATGACATATTCCCTTCCTGTCACTATCGTGTGCCACACACAGTTTTATGGGCTGCTGTTTACAGATCCAGCAAAGTAGGTGTGTGTACAGCAGTGTTGCCACATATACATGCGTTGTGAGTTGTGCAGCCCCTTACTGCAGCTATGATGTCCCTGAGTGATTGGAATCATCCAGTTGTTATAATATTAAAAAAAAAAAATTTGTATTAGTACTGGTTTGCAGTACATAGCATTTCCATTCATTTTCGGGGCTAGGTGCACGTATCTAACTTATATTAGCTCACTTTATTCTCTTCCTCTCCTTCCTCACTCCCTGCATCTCTGGATCTCCTTCCCATTGGTGAATGGTGTGCTGCTCTCTTTCCTATTGCCTTCCTCCTAATATTCGAAAATTGCTTATACATTGAGTTTCTTACAAAAGAGAAACACAGTGTTTAAGCTGATGTGTCTGATTCATTTCACTTAGTATTATGATCTCAAGGGGCATCTATTTTCCACAATGGAGTTTAACCCGGTGGAGTCGGTGGGCCCATTCCATGCATAGTATATGCCTATGAAAAAGAAGTTGAGGCCACACTGCAGGATGCTAAGGGGCCTGGAAACCAAAATAGAAAACTTGGGACTTCCGGTCCCGATCCCATCTGGCTCGCGCGACCACAGTGTAAGGACCCTTGGCACCTCTCCCTGTATTTTTCAGATCCCCACCTGAATTCCGGTCCCATTCCCTCAGGCCCGCATGCCCGCCGGGTAAGGACCCTCAGCCCCTCTCCCCGTCTTTTTTGGATCTCTGCCTGACTTCCGGTCCCAATCCTGTCAAGCCCACGCACCTGCCAGGTAACGATCCTTGGCCCACCTTCCCCCTTTCCTTTTTTTTTTTTTTTTGTTTTGTTTTGTTTTTAACCCCTCCTGCCCAAGCTCTAGTACCGAACCCATCACACATCTCGTCTGGCAACCCATTTGGTCCACAAGCCTACCAGGACTCCTCAATTCCAGAGCTCCACCTCCACCCACAGACCAGACTCATGGGGCTTCACAGCAGCCAGCAGCCTGAGCTCTGACAGGTAGCCAGGCACTTCAGGAGGGGAACCAACTTGGGGGATCCAGATCAAATGCCCATAGATGCTAACAGCATAACATCACCAAAGTGCAGAGATTGCTTCCATACAAAATGATAACAACAAGGAGTAAGACACAATCTCAGGGCCTGAGCCCCCCCAAATCAAATACAGGAGATGCTACCATGGAAGAAAATGGGAATCATGCAGATGAAACCTCTGAAGCAGTACCATCAGAGCCAGACAGACAGGTGCAGAAACTTACAGAGCAACTGAGATCAGAGATAACATCTGAAGCAAAAGAAGAAATACATGAAGTGGAAAAACAACTGGAGAAATATATAGAGGAAATCAGAGCAGAAATAATATCTGAAGTTAACAAAGACATGTCTAAATCAATAGTGTCCCAAGTAGGGGAACAACTACAGAAAGGTAGAGAGGAGAACAGAACAGAACTAATCTCTGAATTAGAGAGAGAAAGGATAAATATAATGAGAGATTTCAATACTACTAAAGAAGACATTGATAAAAAAAATTAGAGGAGAATAGAAAAATGATGGACTCCCTGATGGAGCAATATAGGAAAGAAATAGATAGCATAAAACAGTTTCAAAGAGATATACAAGAAAATAAAATCTCAATCACAAGTTGGCAGAGCTGTATGAGTGAAAGTGAAGATAGAGTCTCAGGTCTTGAAGACACAGTTGCAGCCAGTGAAAGAGTAAGAAAGGATCTTTTAAAAACAACCAGAATGGGCCCAGCGGGATGGCTCAGTGGTCTAAAGCGCCTGCTTGGGAAAGTTTGGGCGGCTTTAGGGACTGTGGTTCGATCTCCGGCACCACATGCTGCGCCAGCCCTGCCCTCAGGGTGGGCTGAGCCGGCCATAAAAATGAGTGAATAAACAAAGGTTATGAAACAAGAACAAAAATAATAAATTAAAAAAAAAAAAAAAAACCAACCAGAATGCACGAAAAAACAATTCAACATTTGCAAGATGATGCAAAAGTGAACAACATGGGATTAATAGGAATCATTGAGAAAGAAGGAGTCAATACAAATGATATAAAAAAGAACATGGGCAGAAGTAATAGCAGAAAACTTCCCAAATATGAGAGAACAATCGGACATTCAGGTCACTGAAGCGTACAGAACTCCAAATAACATCAACCTGACTAAAAACACACCAAGACATATAATAGTCAAGATACCAGAAATCCAGCTGAAGAATAATATACTAAAAGCTGCTAGAGAAAAGAAACAGATCACATTTAAAGGAAGGCCCATCAGAATAACAGTGTATTTCTCTTCACAAACCATGAAGTCAAGAAGAGCATGGAGCAGATTGTTTCAAGTCCTCCATGAAAACAAATTTCAGCCCAGACTACTACACCCAGCAAAACTCTCCTTCAAGTATGAGGGAGAAGTAAAATATTTCCATGACAAGGAACAACTAAAGAATTTCATGACATCAAAGCCAGTGTTACACAGTATTCTAACAAATATTTTAGAGAGGGACCAAAATGACCCGAATTCAACAAATGAGAACAGAAAGATCCCACCAAATAGAGTAACCAACTAAACATAGGAGGAAAAAGTGGTAAACAGTAGCAAATAACAGTCATATCAACCATAAGTCAATACATTTCAATTATAACCATCAATGTAAATGGACTCAATTCTCCAATTAAAAGAAGTAGACTTGCAGAGTGGATAAGGAAACAGAGTCCAATAATATGCTGTATACAAGAAACACACTTAACTCATAAAGAAACTCACAGGCTTAAAGTTAAA